>PVKA01015612.1:0-49670 GCA_004027165.1 Ctenomys sociabilis | reverse complement strand
CTCTCTCTCTCTCTCTCTCTCTCTCTCTCTCTCTCTCTCTCTCTTTCTCTTTCTCTTTCCCTCTCTGTCTCTCTCTCTTTCTTTTTTCTCATTCTCATTTTATTCCTCTTTCTCTTTCTCTTTCTTTTTCTCTTTCTCTTTCTCTTTCTCTTTCTCTTCCTCTTGCTCTTTCTCTCTCCTAGTTAGACAGTGTCTGTGTAGTTCATGATGCCCTTAAATGCGCTATGTACTCCAGGCTGGCTTATATTTCCAGCAGTCCTCCTGTCTCAGTCTCCTGAGTGCTAGGTTTAGAGGATGCACCACCATGCCTGCCTTACCCCTTTTAAGTAGATACTCAGAGGAAGAGCAGCTGGATTGAATAAAATTTCTAGTTTTTAATTCTCAGACAACTATATGCTAAATTACACAGTGTTTTGTTAGTTTAAATTCCTGCCAATCATTTACAAATCTTTCATCCTCACAACTTCATCAGCAAGTGTTGTGTTTTAGTTAATGATAGTCATACATAGTGTTGCTTTGATATGCATTACTGTAATGATCAGGAATGCTGAATTTTTTCATGCACCGTTTGGCCATTTATACTTCTTTCATTTAGAAATATTTATTTTCATTATCTATTCTTGGTTGAGTCTTTTATCTAGGTCAGACTAATGTTTTGGAGTTCATTTTATATTGTGAATATTAGTTCTTTCTATAAGGAGTGATCAGCAATTTTTTTTTTCCACTCGGAAGGTCATCTTTTCACTCCATTAGTTGTGTGTTTGCTGTTCAGAAGCTGTTTAATTTGATATAATCTCATTTGTTGACTTTTGGTATTGGTTTTTCTGAAGTTAGTGCTCTGTTTAGAATATGACTGTGCCTTCATGGGTTTTACTTGTTTTATTTTACAGAACAATCACTTTTTCTCTCTTTCATCTACATGTTTGAACCATTTGGCTTTGCTTTTAGTACACAGTGAGAGATATGGGTGTAGCTTTATTCTTTCAAAGTAGACTAATTTCCTGAGCTCTGTTTGTTAGGAGTTACGCTGGCTTTCAGCAGTGGTCCTGCAGCATGGTCAGGCAGAGATTTTTGTCTGTGTCTTATGATCAGATGCCTTCAATTGTGTCCGCTGTGGGAGGACATAGAGCAGTCAGCCAAGAACCAGGTGACCTCGGGTGGTCCTCCCATCTCTGTGCTCTTCCTTCTGAAGTCATCCTCTGGCTGTTGTCACAGTCTCCTGCTACACCTGTCAGACGCAGCCTGACTGGCAACGCTGACTGCCCCACCACTTCTCTTAGCTGGTCTCCCTGCCTACACATCCAGACAGTTGCCATCCAGCCAGTACTTCAGTGTGTATATTTTTGAGAATTTATGTGGCAAAACACAATATTTACTGCCTATTCCTGAAGACAGGGCTCCCTTACCCGAATCCAGCTTCAGGCCTCTGTGTGATTCTCTGGCTTACCTCTTTCTGTCTGGAAATAAGGAGACTTTGTCTTGCCAGTGTCGCGTAAGTGGGCTCCATGATATCTCCCAAGTTCTCTCTTTCTCTCCCAAGAAATACATGCATCTGCAACCCTATAATTTGGACTATTCAATGCATAGCTTTATTTGTTTACAGTACTTTGGTGCTGTTAGATTTGTCCTATTATGTGTGTATGTGCACAGCAAGATGATCCTTATCTTCAAATTCACATATGGGTTATATGCAGTAATCTAATGATTTAAATAATTGCCTGTAATCTAATTTAATCATTAAAATAGTTATTATAATCATTATATAACATATTAATTAAGTATACTGAATCAAATATTAAAATATAATTCATAACTGACATTCATATATGGTTTATATGGAATAATTTAGCAATCTAAATAATTAAATATAATTTACTTTATTATTAGTCTTATTGTAATCAGTATGTTTCTTAATGCTAAACTTTCTTTTTCCTAAATGTTATTAAAAATTTTTAGCACTGGTGCAGAGGAGATATCTCTGCAGAATAAGCACTTGCTTGCCAAGATCAGGGTCCAAGTTCAACCCCTAATACCAATACAACAACCACAAAAGGAAACAGAATTTTCACTCTCATAAAAGTTGAAAGAAGAAGGGCTGGAGAGATAGCTCATCGGCCTAAACTGCCTGCTTAGGCAAGCTTAGGCAAATGCACAGGGACCTTGGTCTGGTGCTGCTCCAGCCCTGTCTCCTGGGTGGATTGAGCCAGCAAAACAAAACAAAACAAAACAAAACAAAACAAAAAAAAAAAAAAAAAAAAAAAAAAAAAAAAAAAAAAAAAAAAAAAAAAAAAAAAGAGAATGTTTGTCTCCTTCCTCTTTTGGACGTAAAGACTTTCTTTTACTTAAGTCTTTGTCTATTTTCACTAAATTATTTTGGATCTCCCATCTAAGTACTCAATAGACCCAACCCTGCTTAGCTTCAGAGATCAGATGACATAGGGCATATTCAGGGTGATATGACATGACTGGGGCCTGCTCCCCAGTCGACAGAGCTAGCCCTACCCTGGGGCTCACTGAGACTGAAACTGGGACTGGGCAGAGTGATGTGCTCCTCAGCACTTGGGAGGCTAAACCAAGAGAATCACTATGAGTTGGGTCTGTGTAATGAGACCCTGTACTATGTATTTAGTACAAAGACCCCATAGACTTTGTACTAAATACATAAATTATTTCAGGTAAGCAATGTACTTTAATCCTATGTAATTTAACAGGTCTCCACTACAGGTAAAAATAAATTTTTCAACAGATTTGTAAAGCATATAAGTGAAAGATATTAGAAATAGAAAGAAAAATATGGTACTCTTTGACAACCATATAGATTTATTTTTTTTAATTCATTTTAATGAAGTGAAGTAGTTTCAAAACAGGTTAGTAGAATAGTTACAATAATTAATACATTGCAAATTGTCTTCTTCATAGTAGTTATTCAGAGAACAAGATGCAGACATGATTTGTTGGTCTAAACAACATTAGTACAAACATTTCTCAGTGAACTAACAGAAAGTAGCTGTATGTCTAACATATCTTGTATACACACACACACACACACACACACATGTGTAGATAGAGAGATAGATAGATTGATAGACAGAGATTTTTACAACAAAACTGTCCTTTATTTATACTTTTGCAAAGTTAGAAACACATAACACTAGATTGCTTAGTAACTAATAGCTGACCTTAACCAGATAGAATGTTTATCTCAGGAGTGAAGTATCTTGTTTGCTTTAGGCGCTGAGGCCTAGTCCCATCTAAACACATTTGATCCATTTTCTAGCATCATGGCTCCTGACATATCAGAGATATGTGTTGTCAGAGATGGGTGTTTCATTACAGTTAGAGAAGTTGTGTTTGGAGAAGTCTTGAAAGCCATTCCAAATATTGAAAGTCCTTGAATTTAGCAAAACAACCCAATATAGTCCAATAGTCAATAAAAGCAGTGAATTATTAGTATAAATGGCAACTTTCAGAAGTTGTTGACTTGGGCCATTTATAACTCAGCATATTAATATGGCAATATTTTTTTTATCTCATGGTTGTACTTTTCTGCTGAATGATTAAGACCAAGTTAAAGCAAGACCTATATAACTAAAAATGTAACTTTTGCTCTCTGACAAGGTCAGCCAAATCTCCTCAGGTGCTCTGCATAGTTCCAGGGTAAATCGTGATGAATGATCTGTGTCTAGCTGAAAGGAATGTGTATTCAGATGTGGTAGAGTGGAACACTCTGTATATTTCTTCTTATATGTCTTCTAAGTTCATTTACTCACAGGTCTGGCTCATTTCTGCTACCTCTTTACTATTTTTATTGTTTTTGTTCTCTTGACCTATCCTTTATGGATAAGTGGGTTTCAAGACTCCTGTTAAGATTATTCTATAGGATATTAGATCTTTAATGTCCGTTAAGATTTGTACTACATAGTTGTGTGCTCCAGTGTTTGCTGCATACATATTTATGACTGTTACCTCTTCCTCTTGTATTTTTCCCCTGAGTATGTAGTGGCCTTCTTTGTTTTATTTGATCACTTTTGGTTTGAAGTTCAAATTGTGTTACAACAAGATTGCTACCCCTGCATTTTTCTGAGGTTCTATGGCATGTAATAAAGTTTTCCATTGTTTAACTTTCAACCTGAAAATTTCTTCATGAGTTAAGTGTGTTTCTTGAATGCAGCATATTGTTGGGTTTTATTTCCTAATCCACTGGGCCAATCAATTTCTTTTAATTGGTAAATTGAGTCCATTTATATTGAGATTATTATCTTGTTTGACATGTTGTTTTTCTGCAGTTGGTTGCCTATATTTCACCTGTGTTTAAATGTATACCTTATTTTATAGTTTCTTTCCATTCTCATTCATACATTTGTGGTCTTTTTGATCCTTCCCTAGAATATCTTTTATGGCTGACACTGCCAAAGGATCTACAAAGTGCGGTACAGGGTTTTGAGAAATGTCCCAAGGGGACTTGACTGACCTTGTCAGATACAAAAGCTACATTTTTGTTATATAGGTCTTGTTTTATCTTGGTTTTAAGCATCCAGCAGAAAAGTGTAAAAACGAGATAGGAAAAGTGAAGCCGCATTAATATGCTGAGATATGAAAGGCTCAAGTCATCAGATTCAGACATTGCTAGTCCTGTGGATAACCCACTACTACTGTGGACTACTGGACTATATTGGAATATTTTGCTGAATTCATTCATCTACTATATTTGGATGGCAATGGAATACCTATCTCTGACAAAACTGAACAATAAAAGGAGATATAAATGAAAGACCACTTTGTATCTGTATGTACAAAATAGGAGAGATATATAGCTACTTTCTCTTAATTTAATAAGAAAAAGATTTGTACAAATAGTCTTTGGACAGGATAGTGTGTCTGCATCCAGTGCTATGAATGACTACTACAAAGACAACAATATACAATGTATTAATTGTTTTAACTCTCCTACCAACCGGTTTTCAAAGTCACATTGCATTTTTTCCCAATAAAATTAATTTGAAAATTGCCTTTTAGTTGTCTGTGTAGGATTGAATTTCTTGCCACGAAATTCTTTAGTTGTTTTTTTGTCATGGAAATATTTCACTTCCCCATTAAACCTGAGAGTTTTGCAGGGTATATCAATCTGGGTTGCATTTTTTTTTTTCAAGACTTGAAGTACATTCCTTCATGTTCTTCTTGACTTGATCATTTGTGAAGAGAAATTTGTCATTATTCTAATAGGTTTTCCTTTAAATATGGTCTTTTACCTTTCTCTGGTGGCTTTCGGTACACTGTTCTTGTGCTCGATTTCTGGGAATCTTGATTATCATATGTCTGGGTGTGTTTTTAATTGGGTTTATATTTTTTGGAGTTCTGCATGCTTCAGTTACATGAGCACCAGAATGTTGTTCCATATTTGGAAAGTTTTCTGCTATTACTTCTGCCCATATTCTTTTTATATCATGTTTAGTGATATCTTCTTCCTCATTGATGCCTATTTGCCTTATGCTATTCATCTTTGCATTGTCTTGCAGTTTTTAAATTATTTTTCTTTGCATCCTAGTTGTTTTTGGTGATTTATTCTTCCCTTTTCACTAGCTGCAATGTTGTTTTCAAAGTCTGTTCATCTTCATTTTCATTCAATTGACTTTGCCAGCTTGTGACTGAGGTTTTAATTTCTTGCATATCTCTTTGAATCTGATTCATGCATTCTATTTTTTTCCTATATTATTTATTTAAGGATTTCATCATTTTTCCATTCTCCTCTATTTTTTATCAGTGTCTGTTTTTGAAGCACTCAGTAATACTTTCTTTATAGTTATCACTTCTTTTTCTTACTTCAGCACTTATTTCTGATTTGATATCTTCTCTAGCTCTCCGCAGTTTATTTCTTTACTTCCAACGCTATTATTTCAGAAGTTTCAGGAATGTGTCTTCCAATTTCTTCAATGTCAATGTCTTCTGCATTTGCTCTGGGTGGGCTCTGTGCCTGAGAGTGCATTTTCCTCCTTTTCTTGTCAATTTATATAGCACTGTCCTCTGACCTTTTGTAGAACTTTGGTAATACTGATAGTATTACCCAAGGGAGATTCTGTGGTCAAGGCAGTTTCAATTTTGTATTTTCAGAACTACAATTAGCAACACTAATAATGGGTAGTGAAATTTAGAAATTGACAATCTTTTGTGATTAATGGGTTTGTATTTCAGATCATAAGGGCAAGCATTATGACTATAACTAAACAGATACAAAATTGGGAATTTGCATTTAAATTGGCTCCCTAAGATCTGTCTGATCACCTCCCCCTGATGGGCCTAGAGAGTTTCTGATCAAATTTTCACCCCATTTTCCTATTACCTCGGTCTCTTGATTGAAACAGAGAGAAAGACAGACAGAGAGAGAGAGAGACAGAGACAGAGACAGACAGAGACAAAGACAGAGACAGAGACAGAGACAGAGACAGAGACAGAGACAGAGACAGAGAATTTTCTCATAGGTATGGGTTTAGCAGTGTGTCTCACCTTACCAGGTCTGGATCTACCAATTTCAGATTCAACTAGCTGGGCCTGGTTTGGGTCTTGCTTCTGTGCTTGGCTTCTTCCTGCTGCAATGTGCTCACCCCTATGCCAGCCTGGCCACTTCCTAGAGTTGAGAGGCTGGAGGTGGGAGGCGGGAGGTTCTGGTTGGGTGTGGAGCTTGGCTGCTGGCTGGAATTGGAAGGAGGGAGTCAGGAGGCCATAGATTTCTTAAGAAAAAGTTGCCATACAGGAAACCAAAAAATTCTCCTTTAGGAGAAACTGAAGCTGTGAAAAACTCAATAGGTTCAATATTAAAAAATTAGGTGTATATTTACAGTTATTTCTTATTTTTCTCTTTAATTTGTGTGCTATTCCAAGAGCCACAGATTCTATTATTTTGAAAGAATCTGAGTGTCTTTTATATTTTCGGATAATCTCTGAATTTTGTGTGACAGAAATAGGAAATTCAGAATTTGTCTGAATATGACTATCTATGATAAACTTCATTTGTGTTATGTTTTCATTAGCATTTTTCCAGACATATCAGTCATTTCCTTTCCTCAGAATAGTTTTATATTTGCATATCAGACTGTTATTTTTGTTTATTCTGATTTCAAACTAATGTTCCAGATTGAAAACAAATTTGAATCTTCTAATGAAAATTCATGAGAAGTCAGTCATGAGAAGAATAAAGACAATGATAGTGTAGTTCTCCAGAGAGCAAGAGTTCACGATAGTATGAACTTTATTAGGGCATCTTCAAGTTTTTCATATTTCTTTTATGTAAACTTAGTTGTAAACTATATTTCCCCATCTGAATGTAATTCTGTGCTGGGAAACATAAAGAAAATTTGCTATAGAATGTTAAAAACTTTAATTGCCTCAAATGTCATTCAAATGCCAATATGAAATAAATGAATTATCTTGCTCTGAACCTTAAGAAGTAAAAGAGCAGGTGGATAAGATTCAGAGCTCCCCAGCATTAACCAGCAGTAACTTTTTCAGACAGATCTGTCTTTTCACCAGTATATATGTTTGGATGAATTTCTATGATCACAATTACCTTACCAAGTAATAGCAGTTATAAAAGAATTATGTGATTGAGCAGCATAGGCTGACATGCAATAACAGAAGATATTCTGTCTTATGAGTTATGGAAGACATTGTAAAATGGAATTTCAAATAAGTACGGGGGAAGAGGAACCAGTAGTTGTGAGATGAAGCAAAATCAATTTTGTATCTAGGTGGTTGAAACTGATTGTTGAGTACAAAAGAGTTAATGTATAATTCTCCTAATGAGGTATTTGTTTGAAACTTTGTATTTTAAAAGTAGTTTCATGGTGAAACAAAGCTACTCTTATAACTCAAAGGTATCTTAAATGTTGTAAGCTAGAGAAAAATTGTTTTCCCTAAGTAAGAATTGAATAAAACATCCTTGAAATTTTGATACTAACTTTTGTGTCCAAGATTTTAATTTTATTTGACTGTGAAAAATATGCATGGGGTCCCAGGAGATGGTACAGTAGAATAAGTGCTTCCTTGTCAAGCTCAAGGGCGTGAGGCCAATCCCTGGTTCCACAAAAAATAAAAATAAAAAAATGCATGATGATTATTCTCAAAACATGCCTTTAGTTTTCTGATCTGATATTTTGATCATGCCTTATCAAAACAGAGAAGAATCTGTCCATGATAGGGAGCTGAATCTCAATGAAAATAAAACATCAGGCTAGTTGCAGAGGCCAGGAGCGAGGGACAGAACCATATAGCCAAGAAGAGAGAGGCGATGAAACAGGTGCCAGAGAAGCGCTGTCAGAGGTAAAAATTATTGCAAAGTTAATATTGAGTAAACTTTGGCTTTCTTCCATATTTAAGTACTATCACCTCACTCTATCCTCCTTACTCTCAAGACCTTATAACAGAGGCGCAATGTAGGCAGGAAGGATGTGAAAGAACAAGTAAAGAAAAATCACATTATCTATGCAGAATGCTGTAAAGAAATATCCCTTTCTTAAAAATATTTCTATTAAATATTTCTACTGACAAAATATCCTTAAGTTGTGTGATATTTTAAAAATTTTGAGCCCAAAAAGATCTTTAAAAAATTGACTTAAAGACTAAGTGAAACATTGTATTCTTATAGTCTTCAACTCAGATCATACTGCTTGTTTCATGGCAAGTCTGGGCAACTGGACTCACAGTTCAGCCTCAGGGTGAAATCAGTTGCTGGGGTACAGTACTATAGGGAGCTGATTGTCTAAGAGGGTCACACCAATTTGAAACCACACAGGCTGTTGTCATTAAGCTGAAGGCTAGTGCTTGTCTTTTAGAGACATCTGCACACCTTATTAGGAATTTATCACTCCCTTGCCACGTTAATAGCCTCCTCGCTTCTGATCAGCATACACTGCAGGTCCAGCCTACTCAATTTGTCTTGGCATCATGACTCCCATGGTAGTGTCCTGGCTGCCTTCCCAGAATGTGTTATTGGTCACCCTGTTGTTCTCTTCTTAAATTGCAAAGTTAATTACAACTTGTTAGTGCCTCTAGTGATATCTGATGACCTTTGAGACATCAGACATTCCTTCACTTATCATCTTACAAGTGGATCAGATTCTTGGAGATAGTGTCCTCTTCAATTTTTTTTTTTAAATCCAGATCAAGTCAACACACATCTGAGTTACTTTCTGAAGAAGTGGGTCTATAGAACGTACAATTACAGAAGGATCGGATATACAGAAGGACTGGACTGATGCTGGAATTACTCTAAAACAGTGACACTCACTGCTACATCTCAAATTAACGTTATGATATAAACTACAATAATGTCTTAAAAAAGAGGATCCTACAATTTTGTTTAATTTCTTTAAAATGGTTTGGATTTTCACAGAATTATAATTTCCCATGTCAAAATTCAATTCACAGTATTTGTTAAATTAATTCAATGTATATTTAGATGTTTTAAATATTGGACATAATTTTAAGAAAAAAATGAAATTTAGTGTAGATTTCAAGATTTCTTTGCACAAAAAGTTTAACCAATCTGGATAATAAAAACAGTTATGAATTAAAAATTCTAATAAAGTAGTACATTTTATATTCATGTGATGTTCACATATATGTGGCTGGTGAGTTTTACTTGAAAAATATACTTATAATATAATTTAATATTTTTCATGTCATGTTCATGATGTTTCATAGAGAAAAATCAGTGGTTCTTGCTAGAAATCATTTCCTTCTTGAATAGTAGAAATAAATTTATTTAATGAGGAAGTATTTTTATTTATTCACAACAATAGAGTACAACAATTTCATTGTAAGAGATAGAAAGCTATCTTATCTTTTTCCATTTTAATAAAACATAAGTGCACATTTTATGCATGTATATATTTTATCCATCACTACTACAAAACTTATAAACTTTTAACTCAAATATTGCTGAATTGAAATTTGAAAGACTATGCATGAAAATGTACACATTGTTTTAATTAATTATGATCTTATTCTTACTATGACTCTGTCTGATTTTACATTAGATAAAAATAGTTCATAATCTGATTGTCCAGGAAATTGAATTTATTCTACATTTTTAAAAGAACATAAATAGGGGCTGGTGAGATGGCTCAGTGGAAGAAGCACTTCCCTGGCAGACACAAGTACCTAAGTTCAATTCCCAGTTCCATAAAAATAAACAAACAAACAAATAAATAAATGCAAGTTGGAGTATGCATAAAATGAAAAATAATATGAATAACATGATTAAAGAATGACAAAACTAAGGGCAAAGTACAGCCAGTAGCCAGGCATGATGACGTGCACCTATAATTCCAGCACTTGGGAGGCTGAAATAAGAGAATGACTACAAGTTCAATGCCAGGCTGCACAACACAGTGAGATCCTGACTCAAATAAATAAGTAAATAAAAGAGACAGCAAGCAAAAACAGAGAGGAAAAATTTAGATGAACTGTTCAGCTGATAAGTATCTTACACCAAGAAAAATTGACACTTTTTGTATTTAAAGGGCAAGATTGGACAAAAATTTTCAGAAAAAATTGACTATTTCTGGGTTTTTTTGTGTATGTGAGACTCCAAGCAAGTCAGTTTTACTGGTGCAGTTCTAGAAAACACGCTCTCTGTTTAGGTTCTCTTCTTTCTCTCATTAAAAAGATGCTCTGATAGAAGGCAGTGGAGGGCTATTGACTCTGAGGGAGCCATGAGATCACATCAAAAGTTTATGACATGTGAAGGACTGCAATAAGCACAAGAGCAGGGGAACCATTGTGGTATATTGTAGGTCTAGCACTTGAACAGGATGAAAGTTTTAAGAATTATGGAGATTTACGGGTTGATTGGTCTCTACATACCTTAGAAGCCTTAAATAAAAGAAGCTTATGTGAGCTAAGTGGCAGATCAAGATAGCCTGGAAGGCAGGAAGCCTCCATGGGTGAGTTTCATGTGACTTTCGAAGTCATAGTGTAGGGTGTCACAAATCAGGCCTCAGATATCACCTGGACCATAAGAATCATAATGAATTAAAAAAAAAAACACAGCCATTTAACATATGTCCTATATTAAACCCAGGGACTGGTAGTTAGGGATAAGGACACATGGCTTGTTCCATTTCATACACTTGCACACAGAAATCTCTTAATTGCACCTTGGTGGTACAAGCCTCACCATCTTCATTGCCAAAGGAGCAGTTTCTCTGTGACCTCCACTATTGCTGGAAGAATCTAAGAGAGAAGAACAAAATCTTCCAGGAAGATGATCTTTTAAAGGATGCTGGTCTTATTGTATACTCTCCTGGCACATGCCATTGTCTGTAGAAAAATAACCAGTTTGGATCTTAGCACATCTCAAACAGAAAAATGAAATTTCCTGCCATTAAAGAAAGATTACTGACAGAAAAGTGTTGCAATGTGTGATAATATGATAGCAGCAGAAACAAAAGGAATAGGGGTTAGAGTGGATTTTATCTTTGTAAGAGTTATTACTAGGCAGGTGTGAAATAAATAGCTGAATTAAATTGATTTTATGATTTAAATCAATTAAATTGATTGTTTGATTCTTGTCTATCATAGTTTGGGGTTTCCCAAGGGGAACAATACAACCCAGGGCACATACTTTATAAGACAATGAATCATATACAAAAAGTGAGTACAAGTAATCTGTCCACACAGTAAAGATCAAGGAGTATAGCTGAGCCCCTGGATTCCAAGGTAATCCTGCAAAAGTGAAGCTAAAGAACTAGAATTCACAATAATACCTCCTACATATCCAACTAGAGGCCTAGTACCCATGATGTCTCATGCAGACCTGTTTCTCAGTGACAAGCTCCTCAGCTCCACTGACAATGAGAACAGCTGAGTCCATCGGGAAAGCCAGTATGACAAGCTCCTCCTAGAGAACCAGCAGCTCCCATCGGCTCCTTACAACATCTCTTCTTCCTCTCTAGTTCTGCCTCTTATCTTTCTGGCACCAGTTCTCAGCTGGGCCTCCCATACCCAGCACCACACTGCTTCAGCTCAGCTGAGTGTAACAAGTTGCCCACCAGTTGTCAAGCCACAGCATTGTTTTATCTGTGAATTTTTAGCATCTTGACCAGGATGCCTAGAAATGGTCCTAAAATGATATAAAGATGACTCTTAAATTTTATAAAGAAAGAGAAACTATACTGCATAAGATTATTCTTATATTACAGATTTTCCATAGTTTTGAGGAAGGATAGGAAACTTATGAAACAGAAACTTTAGAAGGGACTGTTTTACGAAAGATTGAGAACTTTACATTCTAACTATATTTTTCAATATGATCCACAATATATGGCTCCAAAGCCAAGATCCACTGCTGGATCTGTCATTCTCATCATTCGGATCAGCAGTAGCTGTAGTTGAAATCGCGATGGGCTCTGACTTCCACAGCTGATAACTGGCTTACTGAATGGTAGACATGCTGTGTTGAGATCCACAATGTAAGCTTCAATGAACCTTCTCTAGATTTTGAAATTCAAATTAATTCTTGGAAACAAGTAGCAGTCACTTGAAATAAACCACTTTCTCAGGAATCCCTGCCAATAAATATTCTTCTAATAAATCTTAGACAACTGTAGATGTTTAACTACCTACTGTACACTGTGTACAGAAAAATACCTAATCCCTTTTCTGAGTTTATGCAGGTTCTCAGATCTCCAAATTTATATTACATTCCTTCACTCCCATGAGATTTAGAGTTTGAGAAGCTCAAGAGATATACACAATACTGGTTTTAGCACATAACATGATGTCTAACTAGGGTTGTCATTCTATCCTCTGCTCATTTCTGACTTCTTGATACATAATTAGTATCAACTTATTTAGTATTGCTAATCCACTACCAGGACCTCTGACCTGAAGCAGTTAATCAGATATGTCAAATGAAATGCTAGATATCCCACTCGCTATGTAGAAGAGTAAATTACTAGCCTTACTGTGTGTATAGAGAAATTCAGATATAAGTGGTATTGTTAGGGAATTATGGTGGTGGTTCCCATTACATCAAATGCATTTTATTGGTCTCAGCAAGTTTCCTCATATACCTGCACTGATCAGCATTCAAGTGAATACTTGTGTGCAACTCTGTGTGTTCTGGATTTTTGTGTGTGGGGGGCTTTTTTCCTCAGTACCCTCCCTGTTACTGCCAAGTTCACAACTTGTCTTTCTCAGGCTCATGGCTCTGCTTATTTGACTTAAGGAGTTTTTGAGACTTTACTGGTATTTACCTGCTGCTTGTTCATGGCCTGAACATGGGACATGTAAAGGAAAGTGAGAAAAGCCAGGTGCAGAAAGACATATATTTGATGGTCTCATTAATTATGGCATCTAAAATTGTTAATCTCACCCATGTAGATAGAAACCAGTTATACTGTATCTTGGTTACTAACTTGTATTGAGTAGAGTTGAGGCAGATACCTGACAGAACAAGCTATGTGTAGGCATTTTAATTTGTGTACATACGAGGAGGCAGCAAATGACGCCATAAGTTTGTGACTGATTCATTATGAATCATTCCCTTCATGCTCAAGAAAGCTGCCATGGGAAGGTGCATTGTCATCCAAACACACTTCACTGCATCAGCGTGGAGCAGATCTGGGCTACCTGGCCCTGTGTTGTGTTCCTAGGAGATATAGGAGTCTCTGAAAAAGTCTTAATAGAATATCCTGCTTCCAGTAGAGAAAGAAACAAAGTCAAGACTGTCCAAGCCGATTTATCTTCAACAGAGTATATGTTGGCCTTTCTAGAAAGTAATAACTTTCCTTAATTTCTCAATTGTTTCATTTATAACTAAGTCACTTTAGGGAAAAAAAAAGTCTTTGAAGCACATCAGTTAACTGAATAAGCTGAAATTAAAGGTGAAATCCTTCAGAAGAAGTAGAACTCTAGTTCAGCAGAAATGATTAAAAAGATGAACACAGCGTATGTGACCCGGACATTAATGATTCTATTATAATCCACACAAGGAACATTCAGATTAAAGCTCCTGTTTTACTGACTTCCTTTTCTAGTTCAGGTACATTGATGAGATCATGTTGACCATTCAGTGGAAACAATTGAAAGAAAAATGCAAAATGTAGGAAAGAGAGTCAGGCAAACAGGTAGTAATCAGTGGGAAACAAATAAGGAGATACACAGAGCTGCCATTGTATTCACTGAGACATCTCCCCAGCTCCCTTCTTTTTCAAAATTGAGTAATTAGGGCTGAAGAGATGTCTCCACAGAATAAGCACTACTCTGGCAAGTGCAAAGGGCCTGAGTTCAATCACTGGTTCCACAAAAAAAGTACTGAGTAATTATTACATTACATGCATATGTTACACTTTCTTTAGAAGATTATTTTTGAGATAGAGTATCACTAACTCATTAGGTGGTCTGGTGTAACTTGAACTTGTGACCTTTCTGCCTCAGCATTCCAGAATGTTGCCATGCAGGGAAGATCTTGAAATAACTTGGGGGCAGATTACTGGAGGATGAAAAGTTGAAAACAAGAGTAAGAATGCAGAAAGCTGGGACCAGGTTTCACTTTCTCTCCTGATGAGAGAAAGCAATTTACTAATGACTGCAGTGCATTTATTTATATATGGAATGTGGGAGGTTGATGTCAATTTCAACCCTTCTGCCTAGGAACCTGTTTCTCTGGCTTATCTGGGCCCCCACATTCTGGGACATGGAACGGCTTCTGTAGGCAGCTCTCCTGCTCTCTGTGTTCTTGTGGTTGATCTTACTTTAGGCCTGCACATGTGATCCATCGCCAGCTTCAGCTGCTCCCTATTGAGTATTTAGAGCATTTACTCGATTAAAATTTACTTAATGCATAAATGAATTAATACAATTATTAAAAAATCATATCATCATAATTTAACAAAGTGCAGTCATAGAATTAACTGAAGTAAATTTGAAGAACTGGCTATAATCACCATACATCTCATCTCTGATGAGATAGGATACAAACAATATACTTATGAAAGTAGAGGGGCACAAGAAGAACAAACACCATAGCAAAGTGAAGAATTTGAATCAAATTTCAATGGGGTTACAATTAACATATGTGAATAAAAATGTGACTTGGGAAAAACAGTACTACTTAATTATTCATTTTTATTACTCTGATATTGTTGCTTTTGTACTGAAACTTTCTGTCTTACCCAAGTATTTGTTAAGAATTTATAATTGGAATGAATATCACTTGTCTGTAAATTCTCAGGCTCTACCAGAAGGAATGCAGATTTATTTTCTTTTTAAGATAACTTATGTTAGTTAAAGTTTGCAAAAATTCAAACATAAAAATTGTAACATTAATGGCAGAGTACAATGCTCAAATATGTAAATATGAATGTATTTCAAGAGGTTTGCTCACCTGAGTGTGGTACAGTATAACTAAGCCCGGCACTTAGGAGGCTGAGGCAGGAAAATTGCTACAAGTTCAAGCCAGCCTGCACTACAAAGAGAGTGCAAGGACGCCATGAACTGCACAATGAGTCACTGCTTAAGAAAAAAAAAATTCTCACCAAGGAAGGAAAAATAGTGATTAACAGTATAAGGTAGCTTGAGGAACTTTGATATCATGTAAGAAGCTGCTCTGAATATTTTTGTGTGTACCTGCTAAAGGCTGAGAATTATAGTCTTCACCTTCTCATAGCGAATACTTATTAACAAATATCTGGAATACCTTGTCACTGGAGACTTGACATTAATGACTGCAATGTGAGCTGTATAAAGCAGCCCCCACTGTAATAGTTTCTATTCTCTTTCTTTTTCAAAATTTCATCTATTAAGTACAGCAAGTTTAATGGGAAAAAGATAAATAAGCCAGTTTTTCAATAATTTTAATGAGTTTCCTTTTCTGAGATGTCATTAAGTCAAGTGAATGCTACTTATAAATATATGCAGAGAAGAGCTTTCTTCATTAGCTGCTTCTAATTCTAATATATGCCATCACTAGCTAACATTACACATCATTTATAATCAGGATAAATACAGATATGCACACTGAGCTTGAATTATGAAATGCCACTAGTGGTGTGTGCCTGGCAGAAAAGAGAGAGAAATAAATACTACTATTGTATGGATGGGAAATAATATGGTGTCTAATAAATAAATTAGTTAAAAATACCAATTCAAGAATAAGTGGGAAAAAATTAAGAGAAAATTTATAGCAACAAGAATAAAAAAAATTCCCTGGTGGCCACTGCCGAAGAATAGAAGCTATATGAGTGGAAGCAATTCACTTAACAGCTTTTGGGGGTTATTTCTTCAAGAAATCTAGAGAATATATGTTACGTTTTATTTGGTTAAAACAAAATCAATAAATATTATATTTTTCTTTGAAGCACTCCTATAAATTCATTCTCCACTAAAGATAGACATAATCTTGTAACTTTTTAATTTCCTATTTCTTCTGTGAAAAATTTCTGCAAATTTAATAATACAAAGTAATAGAAATGTACTGGCAAATATTTCTGGAATTTGACATTTCCATAGAGAATTTATTAGGCTAAAATCAAGGTGCAGGATTATGGCTATGTCCTTCTGGAAATTCCAAGAGAAACTCTGTGTTCCTGAGTTTTTCCTTTGCCAGATGTTCTGTGCATTTGACTTGGACCCATTCTTCCCTCTTCAGAACCAACTTCAGAGCATCTTTAAATCTTCCTCTAACCCTGGAAAGCTTTCTGCTCTCCTTATAAGAATGTTTATAAGTGTCCACATGAAGAATTCAGAGTAATCACCCTGTCTGCACATTCCCTTTTAAGTATTAGGGATTGAACCCAGGGTACTTATACTAAACTACATCTCCAACTTACATTTTAGTTTTCATTTGGAGATAAGATCATCCTAAATTATTAAATTACACAGCCTGAGCTCACACTTTCAATCCTCCTGCCTCAGCCTAACAAAGTCCTGGGACTACCAGTATACATCAGCCCCGGCTCCCATATCCATATTATTATACCAGGTAAGATAATCATCTAGCTTTCTTTTAGCTTAGGGTGTAGATCTTTTTTCTCCATGTTATTCTGCCATCCAAACTGCCAACATTTATTTCAAAGCATTGTACCCTTCCCAGAAATAACCATGAATTATTCATTTCTCTACAATGTACTCATTACACTGGTCATTTTAATGGATAATTTTGTTTTTTACCTCTTAGACCATTCATTACAAAGCTTCGGCAAGGACTCGAGGAATAAACAATGAAAAGATGTGACATGTAAAGTAAAATAGAGATGATTTTTTGTGAATATAGTCACATAACCCAATGTTTCCAATTATGATGTATAATTACAGCCCTTATATGGTGTCATGCTGACAGATGCCTGCAAATAAAAGCATTATCGCTATTAATTTTACTGCTTTCCAAATAGTGTAGTAAGATTCCTACAAAGATTCACAAATTATTGTATTCCTTTATAGTTCTTATTTGTTTTTCATTTAGTAATATCCAAATGCTAAAATTTAAAATAAATATAGTTGAAAACTATGACAAAGCAATCAAAGCTGTAAAGAGTTAGATAGAAAAACTCAAGATAATGAAAATACCTTTACTATAATAAATGTTTTGTTGTATTTTAGAAATGTGCACACAGGAACTTGTTGGCAATCAGAGACTGGTGAGCCCATATGCTTCTGGAAGGTAAACCACAGAAGTGAAATAACTTTACTGCCTTTGAGATGACAATTAGACCATAAAATCTTCCTGAGGAAATAGTTAAATATTTGTACATGCAAGACCAGATTAATTCAGAATGAAATTATTTAAGGTAATGTTTTCAAAACAACAAAAATCACACAGTGCAATCTTCCAAATGTATGCTCTTAGTTTACAAAAATGAACGCCAAGTCAATACATTCTTACCAGGTTATTTTTTGATTCATAAATTATTTCTAAAAACACGCATGTGTTGCTTAGCTTTTGTCACACATTGTATTAGAGGATGACAGAAATGAGCAAGGCACACTGCCTTTAATCTGATATGAGGTGATCAAATATATCAGCGTCCTGTTGTGTGGCAGAAAAAGCCTAGAGATATATATTTTTCATATCAAAGAAAATCTGACAGGAACTGTGTGAGTCATAGACAGCTCTCAGAGGAAGAAACACCTAAGAGGAAAGTGAAGGTTGTATGTGAGTGGTCGGTTGAGAACAGAACAGCTCCATGTAAGAGGATGGTCCAATGAAAAGAATGTGTTGAGAAGCTGCTTAAGGACACCTGCAAGAGGAGTCCTGCTTAAAGCAGAGATCAGAAAGGAGCAATGATTCATTTGAAGTGACAAGGACAGTTAAGTGAGGGTTATGGAATAACACAGTGGTAAAAAGGCATGCATGAGAAACAAGAGTGCATGACAGTCTCACAACTGCATTCACTCTGGCATTATGGCCCTGTCATGGAAACTATGTTTGTATCTGCTCTGTGACTCACTTTATGTATTGAGCAATCATAGTATAGAATGAGCATAAAGCATGCAACAAGTTAAAAACAAAACTGTGGTGAAATTTTCCTTATCACTAGTGTTTTATTTGTGTATGTTTATGTTACATGAATTAAGAGTTCTCTTCTAAAGTAGGTGCATGCACATCACACAGCGTGCTTCTCTTTAGTCCTTTCTAGTTCACACCTGTCTCTTTCCCTTCTGCTCTAAATCCCCTTTCCACATTAATGTTAGCTCATGTTGGTAACATGGAATATTTACATATTTTGTATCTATACTGTGTTTACATGAAAAATTCAATTACAGAGTGAAACACTTCTAAAAATCCAGAGCATTTCCGATGTTCAATCAACAGAGATGTTACCAACTAATCTGCTTTTATTGTATTTTCATTCACACCTGAATTTATTTTGCAAATATGTTAACCATGTGAGTATGTTTGTGTGTGTGTGTGTGTTCTTCATGTGTCATAATATTCTAATAGATTGAGGGTACTTTAGAAATAATCCTCAGTTCTTTAGAACATGCTAGATAATGAGAAATAAAACTTTGTATTGTTTAATTTTTATTTTTAGTGACACATTTATGTAAAGAAATAAATTGCTTTATAGAATGTTTAGCTATCATTTTCACTCCCACATACTACAGGAAGTTAAAAGTACACCCCAGAGAAGTGAAGCCATGTTTTAATATTTGCCCAGTATTTTGCTCTTTGCTTTAATTTCTAACTCAAGAAATTTCTATATGGTACAATGTGCAAAATTTTCATACTTACTTCACAAACACCTTGAACGCAGCAAATATGCCTCATACTATATCTCCACAGCAAAGAAAAGAAAAAAAATAACATACGTGTAATGTACTGTCAATAAATATTTGTTGATGAACAGAACAGAATAGATACCTAAATTAATTGTAGAAGTGTTAAACTATAAGTATTAAATACAGATGTTTTTAAAATGACATTTTCAAATACTCAAAAGTAGATGTGTTCTCATTTCCTATTTTTTATCAAAGAGTAATTTTGAAATTATCTCTTATTTCATGCATTATACAAAGCATCACTGATAGTAAACAATGTTTTCATTCATCTGATGATGGTAAGAAGACAGCATGGCTGAGCACACAGCCCAGCAGGAGGATGTGGGCGTGGGGAGAGTGAAGCCTATTGATCCTCAACACTGGAAAGAGAAGAGCTCCAACAGCGTGTTTAGAAAATAAGAGTATGCCCACTGAAAGACAATTTTTAAATGACAATTTATTTAATAATGCTAAAACCAAAAAAAAAAAAAAAAGATGAAGTAAACAAAATACACGTAATAAAATTACAAGGTTAATACTTACTTAATGTTTTGCTTCAAGGTACAAATATTTTTCTAATATAATTTATTTGGTAAGGTTTTGTTTAATTTACCTCAGAAATTCAAGGACTTTTAGTGAAAAAATTCAGTTTCCTACATTTATGATTTCTTTATAATTTTTTGTGTTCTACTCAGTAAGACCCAGTTTATGTGCAACATTTTTGTGTCACATGTTCAATTTTCCTCTTCAGTTACTATCGATATAGGCAATTCCCATTGACTTTTTTGTTTGTATTTGTGTTTATACTTATATAATAAAGATGAATTTTTCAGCAATCTAATCTTCCTTTTTCTCTAATGATATTTTTCTCATTATATACAGGATGTTTTGTTAAATAATTGACAACATGCCAGAAGTGTTGGCACACACCTGTGCTCCCAGCAATAAGAAGGCTGAGGCAGGAAGATTGCCTCCAATGAAATGCCAGCCTGGGCTACAAAATTGGTTCAGGACCAACCTGGACTGCATAGTGAAACCTATCTCAGAAAGACAAAAAATGAAAATAATAATAAAGCAAATTATGTTGTTTCTCTTTTCCAAGAACTCCTGACTTTATACCACTTTATATATGAAGTATTTTCATTAAGAATAGTCTCTAGTGTTTTACTGAAGAACAAATAGCAATGAGACAGTTCCAAGAAAAATTAACAGGACAGATTCAATAATTAATACACTGCAGACATTTTTCGTAATGTTTTGGTATTATGCAAGATGTATACATGATACTCTACTTACAGACATTATTACAGCAGATGTCCCTAATAAGTCACTTAAGTCACTTAAGTGTATATTTATCTTATTATTATTATTATTATTATTATTATTATTATTATTTTTTGTCTTTTTGAGACAGGGTCTCACTATGCAGTTCAGGCTGGCCTTAAGCTCACTTTGCAGCTCAGGCTGGTCTCGAACTCACAACAATCCTCCTGCCTCAGCCTCCCAAGTGCTGGGATTACAGGCATGCGCCACCATGCCCCGCTTGTATCTTATTATTTTTATAGCTGAATTGTATTCCAGATTCAATAATTAACACATTCTACCTTGTTATCTTCCTAGTAGTGGTCCATAGTACTAGAAGCTAACATAATATTTGTCCAGCCACTATTAGTGCAAATCTTGCTTCTCATAGAATTATGCAGAAGCACAACATACTTATTCTAACTGTACTGTCTTTACAAACACATGTTGGTCCTTTTTATCCCCCTTCTTTGTTTAGATGGGCACTCCATTTTCTTTTTGTTTTGGTAGTACTGGAGATTGAACTCAGACCCTTGCACTTGCCAGGGAAGCTCTTATTCCACTGAGCCATCTCCCCAGTCCCCAGGCACTCCATTTTCATCAAACTACTATAGGTGTCTGAACTCGGAGACACAACACAACAGAGTCCAGCATTCCCCAATAATAGTGAGTTATCTGAAAAAGTTGTTGACTATAGCCATTTACAGCTCAAATTATTATTATTATGGCCCCAAGTTATATACCTCATTTTTATACTTTTCTGCTGGATGGTTAGGACCCAGATAGAGCAAGACCTATATAACAAAAACTGCAGTTTTTGTTTCTGATGAGGTTAAGTCAAAACCCCTCAGGATTTATCTTATAATCCTGCACCTTACTCTATAGATCCTTTGTCTGTGTCAGCCATGTGGGTGAGTCATGGTCAATGCTTGACAAATCTGTCCTCTGTGAGAGCCTGAGAGAAAGTTTTCTCTCCATGTGACTCTCCCTAGGCACACTATAGATCATCAGTCTCCTTCCTCTGTGGCTCCATCATCTCCTTGATCAGAAAATTTGGGGCACAACTGAGTTTCATGATATTACAGTACAGGTTCTCCTATGTCCTGAGTCTTTACTGACCTTGAAAGGCTAGGGCCAAAATGTTGGCTGGCCTTGCAGCTCTTCTATTTCTCCAATTCTTGATCTGTGGAATTAGGTTGTTTATCATCCAGAAGAAAAGCTGATTAGTATCCTGCAGCATATGCCTTTCAGTTTACCCTATCTGACTCAATTATTTTTAGTTGCTGTACATTTCTATTTTTATTTCTTCTTTCACTTCTTATACTAGGGAGACTATATGATATTTGCATATGCATGTGTGGTTTATTTCATTTATGAATATATGTTCAAGTGGTATCTACTTCCAATATAAATGCTTCAAGTTTATCATTCTTTATAGCTGAGTCATACTCCATTATATAGAAATGCCACATCTTTTTCAACCATTCCTCATGTTATGGACATCTTGGTTGTTTCCAAGATTTGCCTATCACAGATTGTGCTGCTATCAACATAGGTACACATATATCTATATGATATAAAGTTTTCAGTTCCTCTGGGAAATTTCCCAGTAGGGGGATAGCCAGCTTGAATGGGATTTCCAGGCCTACTCTTTTGAGGAGTCTCCACACTGATCTCCACAATGATTGTACCAGTCTACATTCCCACCAGCAGTGGAGAAGTGTTCCCTATTCCCACAACCTCGCCAACATTTGTTGTTGGTTGATTTCCTTATTACAGCCATTCTTTCCGGACTGAGATGGTATCTCAGTGTTGTTTTGTTTTGCATTTCACGGATGGCTAGCGATGTGGAACATTGTTTCCTATATTTATTTGCTTTTTTAATTTCATCCTCTGAGAAGTGTTTATAAATCTCAGATTCCCATTTCTGGATTGGGTCTTTAAAGTTAAGGGCCCCAATATATCTTAGTTCTTTTTATATTCTAGAGAGCAGACTTTTGTCTGATTGCTTATTAATTAGGATTTTATCTAAATTTTTGCGTTGTCTTTTCATTTTGTTGACAATTTCGTTTGATCTGCAGAAACCCCTCAAGAAGTGTTGATCCCAGTTGTTGACTCTTTCAAATATTTCCCATGTGAATATATGTATATTTATAAATTCTTTGCCTGCCTCTCTGCCTTTAAGAGTTCCTTCTACTTTCTTGTCCAAGAGATTGTTTTTGTTTTAGTGTTTAGATCTTTAATCCATTTTGACTTTAGATTAGTGTATGGTGACAGAGCTGGGTCAAGTTTCAGTTTTCGGCGTGTAGAAAGCCAGTTTTTCCAGCACCATTTGTGAAAGAGGCTATCTTTCTTCCAGTAAGCTTGTGTGGCCCCTTTGTCAGAGAACGGTCCAACAACTTGTGAATTCCAAGTTATTTCATTTTCCACGGTGCTATTGTAAATGGTACTGTTTCTATTGATTTCCTCTCAGTGTGTTTGTCTTCTGTGTAGAGAAATGCTTTTGACGTTGAGTATTGACCTTGTATTATGGTATGCTACTGAATTTCCATATCAATTCTATTAGCTTCTTGGTAGAATTATTTGGGTCTTCCAAGTAAAGCATCCTGTCATCTGCAAAAAGTGAAAACTTAACTTCTTCTGTACATATTCTTATTCCTTTTATTTCTTCCACTTTTATAATGGCTGTTGCTAATGATTACAAAACTATATTGAATAAGAGGGGTGATAGAGGACATCTTGTGTTGGACCTGATTTAAGAGGTTTCACTGTTTAGGATTGTATTAGCTTTTGCATTGTCATAGATGGCTTTCATCAAGTTAAGGTAGAGTCCAACTATTCCAATTTTTTGTAGGACTTTAAACATGAATGAGTGTTAGACTTTGTCAAAAGCTTTATCTGCATCAATTGAGATGATCATGTGAGTTTTAGATTTCAGTCTGTATTGAACCATCCTTGTATCTCTGGGATGAATCCTACCTGGTCATGGTGTATGATCTCCTTAATGATTTGTTGTATTATATTTGCTAGGATATTATTTAGGATTTTTGCATCTATGTTCATGAGGGATATTGGCATGTAGTTCTGGTGTTGGAATCAATATGATACTTGCCTCCAGAAATGATTTTTGATGAATGTTCCCTTTTCAATTTCATTGAAGAGTTTGAGGAGAGTAGGGATTGTATCTTCTATAAATTTCTTGTAGAATTCAGCTATGAAGGCATTAGGACCTGGACTTTTCTTTTTAGGTAGGCTTTTTATTACTTTTTATATTTTATTGGCTGATATTGGTCTATTGAGAGCTGTTATATCTTTTTGGCTCAGTTTTGGTAATTTGTAAATTTCTAGGAATCTGTCCATTTCTTCTGTGTCTTCTATTCTGTGAGAATAGAGATTCTTGAAGTAACTGTTGATAATCTTCTGAATTTCCACTGGGTCTGTGGTGATTTCACCGTTTTTGTTCTTTATTGCTTGTATTTAAATTTTTTTCTTTACTGTTTTTGATGAGGTTGGCTACAGGATTATCAACTTTATTTAGTCTTTCAAATAAGCAACTGTTTGATTTGTGGATTCTCTGAACTGTTTTCTTCATCTCAATTGGGTTAATTTCTGCTCTAATCTTTAAGATTTCTTCCCGCCTTTGTGCCCTGGGTTTGGTTTGCTCTTCTTTTTCTAGATGTTGAACATGCAACATTAGGGTGTTTATTTGTTCCCATTCTGTTTTCCTAATGTGTGAGTTCATAGCTATGTTTTTCCCTCTGAGAAATGCTTTTGTTGCATTGCATAAGTTCCAGTAAGTTTTGCTTGAATTTTCATTGAATTGTAGATATTTTTAATTTCTTGTTTAATTTCCTCTGTGACCCATTGATTGCTGAGTAGGGTGTTGCTTAGTTTCCATGAATTTAGTGGGTTTTTCTGGTTTCTTTTGTCATTTAGCTCCAGTTTCATTGCACTGCGGTAAGATAATAGGCATGGGATAATTTCTGTTTCCTTGCGTATACTTAATCATGACCTCTGGACGAGTATGTAGTCTATTTTGGAAAAGACCTGTGTGCAGCTGAAAAAAATGTGTATTCATCTGTGGTTGGGTGGAATACTGTGTATATGTCGAAGAAGTCCATTTATTCCAGGTTCTAGTTCAGTTCTGCTACTTCTTAGCTAATTTTTTGTCTGGTTGACCTATCTTTTTGAGATAAAGGTGTGTTAAGTTCTCTTGTTAAGATTGTGGTCTTAGATGTTTGGTGTTTCATGACCATTAAAATCTGTCTTACATAGTTGGGTGCTCCTGTGTTTGGTCCATATATATTTATGAGTGCTACCACTTCCTCTTGAATTTTTCCCCTAACCAGTATATAGTGGTCTTCTTTGTGTTGTTTGATCATTCTTGGTTTGGAGTTGAGACTGTCAGAGAATAGAATTGCTACTCCTGCATTTTTCCGAGGTGCTGCAGCATGCAGTATTGTTTTCCATCTTTTGACTCACACACTCACTAAACTTGGATGCCTAGAGAGTGGGAACAATTCCCACTTTCTCAGAGGGCTTGGGAGCAGGGCTCTCGTTTGCATTGCTCACACGGTAAGAAGCCAAAGGCTCTCCTTCAGTCTCACTAAACCGGGATGCCCAGCAAGGGTCAGCGGGCTTTGGGGCGGGGCTCTTGGTAACACTGCGCTCCTGGAAAGAAGCCAAAGGCTGTCCCTCAAACGCACCAAACTGGGATGCCCCAAGAATAGTCTTTATTATGCAAACACTGAGAGCAAAATTTTTCACAGGATATTCCGGAAGATAGATATCCCAGATTTATTTTTCTGAGCTTACATTTATATTACTTGTTTTCAAGTAGCAGTTTTCTTAATTTTTGCATTTCCCTTTTATTTTTATTTTCTTCCTTCCTTCCTTCTTTGTTCCTTCCTTCTTTTCTTCCTTCCTTTTGGTGGAACCAGGGATTAAACTCATGCCCTTATACTTGCTCATTTATTCTACTGAGCCATCTCCTGGCTCCTTCATTCCTAATTTTCTCAAGATATATTTTAATCTTAAATATGTTATCATATTATTAGCATAACATTTATTTGTCTTTCATGTCTAAGGCAATTTAAATAAATTACTATTTTTACATGTTTTAGTTTTTTGGTCGTATTTTTTTGTTTTTTGTTTTTTGTTGTATCAGGGATTGTACTTGGGACCTTGCATTTGCTAGGCCAGTACATATAGCCCTGAGCTATCTCCCAGGACCCCTTAGATGTGATTTTTTATTTTACAAAATTAAATATGTTAAGAAAATTAGTACTACATGACAGAAAGTAGCAAGAATTTTCTGAATGCTGTTGACCAGTAGACAGAACACAAAGAAGGACAATTATTTTTAAATATCAAAAAGCTAGTATAAAGATTTAAATTTTTTTACTGCAAAGAAATGACCAATATTGGAGAAAATAGATATATATGAAATCTTCTTTAAATTCTGCATGCCAGATGTTCCCTTAATCTCAGCACTTGACACGTAACCAGGTGGGGGAGCACAGGCTTGTAAAGCTCTTGGCAGGTGGAGCCAACAGGATTGCGGTATGTTTGTGACCTACCTACCCTCATAGTGAGATTAAGGCCAGAGTGAACTACACAATGAAACACTGTATCTACAAAGTAGATAAATGTACTAACTAATTAAGAAATACACATCACATTGAGCTCCAATAACAGGTGTACATTTTAAACCTTTATGTGCCATTTAAAGTAATTTCAAATATACACCAGCACTTATTGAGTCTTTTAAGATGTTCTGATGGCTTTTTGAGTGTTATGTTAACAATTTAAGGAAACATGCAATGTACAACTCAAATTTATTTAATTAAAAATATCTCATCAAAAACATCATTTTAGTAAGAGTTTAGAACTGTGCTCAGTGTGCTCCAACAACTTTACAGCCTTTGTCCCTTCAGATGGAACAAATTTCCCAAAGCTTTACTGTTTATTCTGTGCAGATTCACTGGTTTCCTTGTAGACCACTGTAGCTCAGGGCTTTAGTCTTAAGCCTTCTTTTGGCATGGACTTCTGCCATTTGATATTTCTGTTTTGTTTCTCCATATGCTTCAGTTGTCTTCTTTCATTTTTGGAGGAATCCTCTATGACCACCCTATACAATTCTTGTTCCTGTCTCAATGAAAGTTTGGCTCGTTAATGTATATTTTTAGTGGAGTTTCTTTAACATACTCACAAGTCATAGACATTATCTCTTTATTTTTCCTACCCACAAAAATATAAACTGCATTGATATCAACTCAACACCTAGGACTCAGGGAGATAGCTCAACCACGTAAGTTCCTGCCGTTAAAACACAAGATCCTGAGTTATACCCACAGCCCCTCCCCCCAAAAAAAATTTCAATATCTAATGTTTCTAAATAGTGTAGAACATCTATAAACACTGAGTATCTATGAAATATAAAAATGTATTAATCAAATTATATTTTGTAATATTAGTCCTAATATTTAATTGTTTTTCTTTGTTCAAAAATGATAATCTAACACAACTTTACATTAACTAACTTAGAGTATTTTTAAATAACTTTTCAAAAATGTATTCTCTGGTGAAGCAGTCCTTCCTTCTCTGAGAAAAAGGCACTTTAATTTTCTAGTGCCTAATATAATAGCCAAATTGTAATCATGGGTACAAGGAAATAGCAGATTGTTGTTTAAAATTAAATGTCCTATATTTCATAAATCTGTAGAGCTTCAATAAATTCCCTAGCTTCCGTTACACAGAATCAGAGAACCTCTTTCTAAATCAAAGCTTTTACTGTATAAGTGGTCAAATGAATCAAGTCATTTACTGATATATTACAATACAGTTTACTGGATCTTTGGTGAATAAAATGTCACTTCACTTAGAAACTTCCTTTGTAAACACGGCTCCATGGGGAGAACATTTTAACCACACCAATCAATGACCCTCACTAGCACTGAGTGTGTATTTATAAATAATGTCTATCTAAAACTAATTATCTATTTAAGAATATGAGAGCACTCAAGAAAATAGCAGCTATTCTTTAATTCCCATAATCTAAGAAAGCAACAAAGTTTAGCTGATGGGCTTCCAAAGTAGAAATAACATTAATATGGCATTTTTCTAGAAAGAAGCACAATTAATTGTCAGAATAAATATGAGTCAAAAACCAATCAAATTCTTCAGGGTTGAGACTAAAATGAATTTTAGAGAACCATTTTTTTTTTACTGTCTTTTGAAAATAAATTACATTATCAGATGTATTTGTTACACTACCTGTTATCTCATTGAAGCACGATTAATACAGCACACCCTGCATCTTTCTTCACCTCAGAAACTTCTGTTGCTGTTCCTACTTTTCCTAATGTAACTGAAACCAGGATCCTCACAAAGGTGTTTTCAATGAAAGGAACATTTTTAAAGAGTAACGATCAGCTGTCTTAATATATTACAGCACAACTGTTCTATTTTGGAATGCCATTAGTTAGGAACATAAATAAAGCCATACGTCTGCTAACGTAAAGAAAAACATTGACATTAACTGACCAGTTGGAAAAATACCTAAGTGAATATTCACAAAGGCTATTTTAGGTCATGAAAAAGAGTAGTCACTTTTAAAGTTTATGTCATGAATACAAAATGCATCTGCACAACTTGCAAGGACAATGCCTTTTCTCCTGTACCTTTACTGTTTAGATAAGGAAAGTGAAGACCAAAAAATAGCCTTGAGTTGCTGTTTTAACTTCCAGTGTGCACTTGTGCTCCCAGATGTAAAATTACACACACATTTCATGTAGTTTTGTTTTGGATGGGTGTGCATCTCCTCCTTTTTTATTTTTCTTTAAATGCCATGTACTATATTTTACTTCAAGGCTGTTACTGTCACTTTTTGCTTTACTCATCTGTGTGATTTTCTGAGTTAACAAAACATAGGAGGATGAGTTACAGTAACTGCTAATACGTTATTTTACTTGACTGTATTTTTGTTTCTCACTTTCAGTAGGTGCAAAAATGTAGGAATATGAGAATAAAATTGTATTTAAATAGAGCCAATATTTTGCCTCTATCAACGGTCTTATTGAACAAAGATTTTTCAGTACACTAAGAACAAGTTCAGGCAACAAAAGCATCAAAATGTTTAAAGATAAACTTTTGAAAACAATGTAAAATTAGTGCAGAAAAGGAATAATACAGGCATAAAAGATTAAAGGGAAAAAAAGCTATCAGAATTTAAATGTACAATTAATTAAACTTGCAATCAGCATCCTAAAAAATCTTCAGGAAATTTGCTTTTTTCTGTTTGGGGTGAAAAATGTTTTTACTAGTGCTTTAAGATGCAGAGTAATTTCCTTTAGTTTAATTTTTTTCCTATCTTCACCACATTATGTTTCATTTGTGCCTTTATGAAGTTAGATAGATAGTGATTCTAAAGAGGAGTTTTTGCTAAAACCAGGAAGACAAGTCTGAGCCACTGTTAAGATCACAAGGAATGAGTTGTGATGAATATGTTTGTTAAACTGAATCAGAACAGAGGCCTCCTCAAACGAGCTCATCCCAAAGACTAGGCGTTTGGCTGCGTAAATACCTTAAGACAAAACAAGGGTGAAGTGTTTTTCTTTTTGCATATAGAGTTGTAGATTTAGTCCAGCAGGTAAAGGATTGGTTGCAATTATAATTCCAGCAGGTTCAGAATCAATTTAGCTTGATCAACCCACTGTTCATGCCATTACCATTTACTGCAATGATATATGAAATTAAAAATGAGTTCTTCAGTACTAGTTTAGTTTTATACAATGTTCTATCTAAAGAATTCCTAGGAAAGTCAGAAAAATCTGATACTGAACTACAATTCTCAGCTTGTTGCATGATATGGAAACAGAGGTTAATAAGTGAAAATGTGATGGCACTGTTATATAGTTAATAGTAAAAGCTTCTAGTAGGATTTTATATCAATTATCTATTTTACATCACTGCAAACTACATTAATATTTAGGTGGTGACTAGCACAATACAGAACACTAAATATTGACTACCTGAAATGCATACAAACTCAAATTATAAAATGAAACATACGTGATAGGGTATAGAAAGAAGTTTTCCCTTTGCCTTAAGTCCACAGCTAAAGCCACAAAGGAGAAATCAGTTGTAAGTAAGGTTTCTGCTGTTTGAAGGAAATTGCCAAGGGCACTCCTACAGGTTTTAGACAAATTTGGCAACATTTCTCTGCGACCTCCCAAAATACTATATGTCAATTATGGACCAGAAAATTGAGGAATTTACGTAATTAATGTTAAGAAGCACAGGCCTAAATAAACAGTATTGTGGTTGCCTTATAGCCTCAACTACCTCATACTAATTTTCTTTTTCTTATATACAAATAGATTTTTGTGACAAACAAACCACACCCATTCTGAAGTAGACATCCAATGAGACATTAATTTGACAGTATTTCCTTGCAAGGCCTGACTTCCTACAGCCCTTCTCCTGGGAGCACCAGAAGGGTCACCAGCATTGAAGTGATGCCTGCAGTAATTACTGAAAGCAAAGTTCATTTGCATTTGCAAAGGTTCATGCGTAGACTGAAACACAACCAAAAAAACAGAGCAAGGGAGATGTACTTAAAGCAGAGACAAAGGGATGGGGGAGAACGACCCAACACTGCTGCCCTTTCCAATTTTCTCCCACCAGACTGAGGGTGGTAAGATAAAACAAGGGAAAGCCACACTGAAAATAGTTCAATTTGAACTCTTTGGACTATTTTTGCTCAAGTTGTCTGAAAACAGGAAATTAGCCCAAAAACATAATTATGTGACATAGGAAAATAATCTCAGAGCTCAACTTTGAATCTAGTGATGAAGAGGACACACAAACCCATAGGATCTGTCTGTCTGTCTCTCTATCTATCTATCCATCTATCTATTCTCCAGTGTTTATTTAAGATAGACATAAACATATTTTCAATTGAGAATTATAAGCAGGTCTGATAAGTATAAAAAGAATTTCACATTTTCTTCACAATAATCCTTGATGAAATAAAATACCACTAATAAGTATATATCATAGCATAAAGTAGTAAAACCTAGAGAGATAATTGAGGTTCAAATGCACTATGTCTCGAAAATAAGTGGGACATGCAATATAAGCCTCTTTAGATCAGTTCATAACCATACAGTTATTTGGTTTTCACTCACTATAGCTAGACCTCCTAAACATATACACAAAGACTTTTTATTTTTAATTCTATGAGGTATATTATGATGAGAAGACAAATATTTGAAATAGGTTCAAGTAGAGTGCTCACTGATTTCATATTCAAATAATAAACTCTGACTGAAATATTAATAATGACCTCTACATTAACATAGCTAAATATACATAAGTCAGCATAATGTTCTAACAATAATATAAAAAGGAAATAAAGTGATTTAAAATAAGACTTACCTCCATCTCTGACTGAAGAGGAATGAGCCACTTCAAGATACAATGAAAGTACAAAACTCTTAAATTTCTTATAAGGAACTGACCAAAATGACAGTTACATAATTTGAAACATATGCTCCATGTGGCTCAGATACCAACAGCAGTACTGCTACTGAATGCATGTGTTTCGAAGATAAAAACAAACAAACAAAAAAACAAAACAAAACAAAACAAAAAAAACACTGTATTTAATCTTGAATAGCTCTTCAATTTTAAGGACACTTTGTGAGGTAATTTGCATATCTTGGAACAGCCCAAAGTACTCTGTTAACATTTACTTTAGGTGGATTATGAATATGGGCAATAACAAGCAAGAGTCTCGCTATTGAATTCCAAAGATCACCTGAAATATGCACAAATACTTAGGGTAATTTCACCAGTGACTAGATGCTTCTGGGAGTGTGCGTTCTAATAGAAATCAAAATATCCTTGTTCTGGTTCCTGCATTCTACTAAATAGCATTAGGTATCTAACTTAAACTCTTACCTAAAAGAGTATTCCCAGAATTAAAATTATGATTTTTATTATATTCAACTAATAAAAGTCAAGATCTTAAATTTATAAATTTCCTACTTTTTCCTGGTAATCCTCAGAGTATGAAATGCAAAATTAATGGCTGGGTGACATTCAACCAAAAATAATTTCCCCAGCTACACATTGTCTATTGCTTTCATTAAAAACCTCCACAATGTGCAAAGGTGATTGTATTTTGACAATTTGTTGAGGTTATATTCCAAAAATGGCTTAGAACCAAAAAAGATACAGATATTGATTTCTGTAAGCAAATTAGTTTTTGAGTGTAAAGTGTTTGTCCATGTGATTGCTCACCCGTTTAACAAATGACATCTTGCAGCACACTAATTGCTGCCTTGGTTAATTTATCTCACACAGCTATGTGGTTAACCACCGAAAGAAGCCATCAGAACTGGAGAACATAATTGCACCTTTAAGATATAAGTGTAACCTTGTGTATCATCCTAAGTTTCCTTTAAGATAACAAAGTAAAACATGTAATTTCCAATAGCTTTTAAGGCAATGGCATTTTCCAAATAGGCAGTTACATCCTAGAATTATTTTCAAATGCTTCACACACACACATTTTAAAACGGAATTTCTTCATAGATGCCTACGTTATTCCCATTTCATCGGTCTAAAGATTTTTAGACAGTGCAGTCTCATTGTGTTTACTACAATATTTGATATGTGCAAGTAAAATCTTCCAATATATAGATTTTATTTTCAATATTGTATAATTTATATGTTTTGAACTATGTATTTTTACAGATAAATCTGGGTACCTTTCTTTTAATCAAGATTTCACAGTCTAAGAGACAGAATAGATTCATAAACAAGTAACAGGATAAAAACTGTGAAATTATGATAGAGTATCAAGGAATCATAAATTAAGGTACCATACATTTTAAATGTATTTGATTGTTACAGGATTTCACTATGCAGCTTGGACTCATAGGGAGCCTCCTATTTTCAGCCTATCCTGCACTGGGATTATGGGTGTATGCTACTATTTTTGGTTGTGGTGGCCAGCTCAGCATGCCCTAGGAGCAGGGCTGGCATAGCATGTGGTGCCAGGGATCGAACCATGGTCCCTGTGCTTGCCTAAGCAGGTACTTAAGTCTGCTGAGCTATCTTGGTGACCAGCCCTAGCACTATACATTTTAAAGTAGCACAAGTAGATGAAGAAACTAAGCACCAGATTCTCCATGTTAAAATAATGTTAGTTTGTCATATTTACATGAAAATTAAAAACAGCATTTCACATTAGCACCCTGGAGAGTCAGGGCTAAGGAGTGTTGCACTCCACTGAACCATCCAAAGCTAGTCACCATATCTCGGAGTCCCCTGCTTATGAATTTAAGCCAAGAAAGTGAGGGAAATGGATTGAAAACAGCATGCCTCCTTCCCTAACAAACCAGCACTAGAGATGCCAGTCTTGTTTGATTTGATCCCATGATCCAGATCAAATCCTGGGGCATCTGTCACTGCCACAGAAGCTGAGTCCAAATGAGATGAGGGATGAAGGGTGTGCGGAGGGAGTGAGCATGCTCATTACTTAGCTGTGGGCAGTATGCATCATTCTTGAAACTTTCTGTTGTCTTAAAACAACAACAATAACAAACCACTAAAAAGCAGTAGGAGATTTTAAAGGAGCTTTAATCAGAGAAGTAACAAGATCAGTTGTGCATCTTAGTTGCAAGACTCTGACACCTGTGTGTAGGAAGGATTTGAGGGTTGCATATGTCTGGAAAATTAAACTTTCCACCAAGGATTAACAGCAAGTCTGAGCAAAGATAAATTAAATATAGCATGAATGATCTTATTTGGATGTTCTTTAATTGAAGAAGTAGAGTGTATAGTATGAAAACAATTTGAAAGGGGTCAGAGAGATTTTGATTAAAAATTGCTGCTGACATTTTGTGTGAAAAGTACCAACTTTCTGAACCTTATGTAAATGGTAAACTTAGAGAAGAAAATTGTAAAATCCCTTTAAATTTTTTCATTTTAGTCAGTCTTCGGTATACCACATTGAGTGAATCAGAGCTGCACTAACAGTCTGTGGAAGATTTGAGGGTCATACAACCAGTGCAAGTCTGGAATGGAAAAATAAGTTATAGTATAATAATTAATAGATTTTGGACTGGGGATATAGCTCAGCACATAAACACCTGTCTAGCAAACACAAGGTCATAAGTTTGATCATTGAATCCAAAATAATAATAATAGTAATAATAATAATAACAGTATGTGGATAGTACAAAGTGAGGTGAAAAATTGGTGAAACTAAATGTTGGCTCAATTTTAAAATACATAAAAGTAAAGCACAGAAATGAATTGGTTACATGACTTCAAAGAGGTCATTTAATATGATGTCATTTCAATTTCTTCCTCTGAAAATTGAGACTGAAATATTACTTACCAAAGAATAGATGTTCTTTGAATAAATTAATTCAGATAAGCAATAAGCATATTTCCTGTCATATAGTAAATAAAACTTTAATTACCATAAATCAAGCATAGAACATCTCTTTGTCTATAAGGACCAAAAATAAGGATGACGCCAACGGTGTGTCTCTTCATTGCTTCCAGATTCTTCTATCAGAAGATCTGAAAATTCTAAGATTTGGATCTTCTAGCATCACTGTACCAGGATTTTGTAGTGTTTCACAATCACCTGTTATGTTTATATCTAGGTGTCACCTCAAAGCCTCTTACACTCATAGTAGGCTATTTGGAGGTGATTGAATCACAGGATGTGATATCCAATGACCCAGCCCGCGGACCTGTCATTTACAGCTAAATGACTTGGGAGGGTAAACTTTATTTTAAAATGTTGGTCACTTGGATTGTGATCTGGATCTCTCTCTCTCTCTCTCTCTCTCTCTCTCTCTCTCTCTCTCTCTCTCTCTCTCTCTCTCAACTGTATTCCTCTCTGCTTCTGGCTATTATGGCATAAATTGTCTCTTCTCTGCCATACTGTCTTGACTTGGAGCTAGGCAACATTGTATTGAATCTCTACAAGTTGTGAGGCAAGATACACTTTCATCCTCAGAGTTGTGAGTGTCTGTCATTGTGTTGCAATGACTAGAAAGTGATTAGGACAAGCTGAGGGAGTCATTCAAAGAGATATTGTTGAGCTACACACAGAATTCCTGAAAAGATTTGCAAGATGGTCCTGAAAGTTGCACTGAAATCATCATGTCGTCATAGTAATGCTATTAGGACATGTTACAATTTAACTTCCACAGAGTATTTAAATAAGTAAATATCACTAACATTTATAAACCTGTAGGTTGTGCACATTCTGAGATCAGCTCCTGATTCACTGTTACTATCCCTAAAAATAATTTTTCATACTTTATAGTAGCTTCTATAACTACTTAGCTTTGGCCTCTAGTTCAAACATTTCCAGCCTTTTACTACGTGCTCCCAGCATGCAATACAGAAACAAATCTTTCATTGCATTGGCACATGCTGTCAGCAATAACTGCCACACTCCTACCTCCGTGTAACAGGTTTCTCCCATGGACTAATACTGCCAAATTTCTCAAGCTCCTTTTCACAGTCACACCTCAACAATCTTGTGGTCCTATATTTCACAGAGGCTACTTATTTTTACTGTCCCTTGTCCTCTTTATGCATTCAATTACTGCTTTTCCAATGTAATCTCCATGATTAATTATGCTTGTGTGTAGTGTCAGTTTTTTTCTTTTTTTTGCTTCTTTCTCATTTCATTATACTAATTGGGAAGAAATCCAACAAGCACTAAAAATTCCTACTCCTAATATATATCATGTTGGCCAAGTTGCATGGTAAATACAGTCATAATGTTTATTTTTGAATTCAGAACTGTGATACCTAACTTTATCATCTTCTTGTGGGCCATAATAATAACAGTTAAAAAGTGAACAGAACTTTATATACCTTAGGTTCTTGAATCAGTTATTTCTTGGTGTATGAAATTATTATCATGAAATTGGAGCTTAAAACAACAAATGTACCACCTTCCTCTAACTTCTGTGGATTCCAGTTAAGACACAGCTTTCCTGAAGGCTCCAATATAAAGTCTCATGTTCAATAATTCAATCATTGTGTTGGTCAGAGAAGTCTCAATGGAAGCTCAGGGGAAGGGTCTGCACCGAAACTGTACAACTCAGGATTTCATTTTCTTACAAGCAATCACTGATGCCCATCATCAGTCTCTTGTGTGGTTTATATTTCCAAATTCACTTTATTTCCTCCAAGTCATCTATACAAGGAGAGTTTCTATAGAAGGATATTACATACTGCATGATGTAATAAGATTATCACATAATTACAGAAACAAAGTCAAATGCATCCTTTTAAGTTTGTTAGAACTGCTGGTTAGAAGCCAGAGGATTTACAAACATTTAGGAAATGGAATTACACAAGTACCCAAATATCAGTAGTGTTGAACGTGAACCCACTTATGGTCTGTTTGTTATAGGACTATTCTAACAAGTCATTACATTAGCATGAATTTTATAGTCTTTTTAAAGACAGTAAAACCATTTACATAGATTTCAAATAACTGCCCCCATGGCATTACCAGTAACTGCATTACAAGTAGATAGTCTAATTCTAGATTCTTTATCCATTACTGTGTTATACTAATTTCCCTTTGTATTGGTGAATTGTGACCTTTCTAAAAGGATTAGACATTTAGCTTTATATTTAATTTTTTAACTTAAAAAATAAATTGAGTCTAATTAAGTATTAAATTCTTGTGAAAGTTAAGAATTATTATTGAATTTAAATCATGCAAAATGTTTATAGAGAATATGAGAAATAGTAATTGAAACAAATAAATCCTATTTTATTTAAATCTGAATGGATAGATAGTGCTACTAATCCATTATTTCAACACTAAAAAGCTATTCATAAATATTTTTTTTAAGAATTAAGGTTTTTAATATTCCCAATATAGGAATAACTTTTCACTTCTGTTGAGCACTTGAGTATTGAAAAATATAATGTTTCTCAGGTTTCCTCAGAACAAAACATGACCTTCAACTCATTTCTTGTTTGTGATACATAAGCAGAAATACTGCACAGTTTATGACTTCCATAAAAGTCTCAAAAGAGATAGGGTTTAGACACTCCCCACAAGCACTTGCTCCTTCTCATTATGTGGAATATTAAAATGACAACTCAGCAATATTGGGAGTATGGCCGTCTTCACGATGTTGGTTCTTCCTATCCAGGAGCATGGAATATCTTTCCATTTTTAGACAAAGGAAGGGGTATAGAAAGGAAGAATCATGATGTGTGTGTATAGACAGTACAGTTGGGATGGATAAGGCTGTGCTTCTACATAATCCTATGAGAGGCAAGATTTGCACTAACAGTGTTTGGACAGGATATTATGTCAGCTTCTAGTACTATAGACAACCACTAGGAAAATAACAAGGTAGAAAGTATTAATTATTGAATCTTTGATGTAATTCAGTTATAAAAAATAAGATATGCAAACAGCTACACTCTATTTAATGATAATTGACATACAGTATAATAATGTCTGTAAGTATAATATCATGTATGCACCTTTTATGATACCAAAACATTACGAAAACAGTTTGCAATGTATTAATTTATCAAATCCATCTTGTCAAGGTATCTTAAAAATGTCTCATTTGTATTTTTACTTCAATAAAAGAAAAATTAAAAAGAAAATGACAACTCAATTTAGAAAACACATCTTGGAGCAGGAAGTAGTAGCACCTTTTTGTGGATGACACACTAACAGGATAATAAGTATCAGAATATATGAGACTGCTGTAACTACCATGGCAGACTTAGGCTTTGCTTATAACAAATAAAAAAATTTAGTATTATGTAAACCACAACTATTTAGGTGTATCTCCTGATCAATATGAATTTCACAATGATACAATAAAGTGATAATTAATATTTGGAGTTCAAAACTGTCCATACACTTATGAAACTACTTGTTCTCATTTAAACTATAGTAATTATCTAGATTTGTGATTTTTCAAAGGAATTTAAATCCCATTCTATAGAAATTTCAGTAACTAGATCCTTAATATTCCTCTTTATTCTTAGACATAATCATTATTTAAGTTGGAGTCATATTCAAATAAAATATTTATATATGAACTATATTTTCAAAATAACTCCACTTCTCAAGACACTTTATTTTATGTAATATGACTTACCAATCAACATAGCTTAAAACACTGTATCATGATAAGATAAAGTGTCTATTCAAGAAAATCTCCAAATTTTGAAAGGCATTAAAATATCAGTGTACTTATAACTTTGCATCTATCCACTGAATATGAAATTAATTTGATACCAGAAAATTACTGTTTCTTAAAAAGATATACAATGCACAGAACCATGTAATTGTTCTGCTCTTGAAATATGATTTCTTTCAAATAGAGATAATGAAGATAATTTAAGAAGCAATGTGAGAAAAAAAATCATGTTATCTGTTCAATGAATTGTGCTTTACAAGTGGTTGGCTTTAAAATTAGCAGTTCCTATTTTCTGCAGTAATAAATTCTAATATTTGGTGAAAGCTACTTCAGACAGATTACCAGTTCATTGCCACTTGCTACTGTTCCATGAAGATTTAATCTTTTTTTCTGGATAACTCTTTTTACTATTGCTATAGTGGCTTTTTAACATGAAGTATCATCATTAGACTTATAAGCAAATATCAAACTTCTTCATCACTAAATACAGAGGTGTTATTCGCATTTTGGGTAAAGTTAAAGTTTTAAGTACTTTTAATGGCACTTATGTGTGAGACATGTAAAAGGCTGTGAAATGAAAAACAGGAAATTTAATTTTTCTTTTTTTTTCTTTTTTTTTTTTTTTTTTTTTTTGGTGGTACCAGGGATCGAACTTTGTGCTTGGCAGGCAAGCATTTATTCTACTGAACTATCTGCCTGGCCCTATTTTTTTTTAAATATAATTGTTAAGTAGCATGTTTTCACTACTTAGGCTTGAAACTATTGAAAAGCAGATATATTTTTTGTCAATACAAACAAAATGTTTCAGGAGTACCACTCAGAGTACTAAATAATTAATTCACTATTGTAGCCATTTTCCCTTAATTTATCACAGATTTCTAATGTCCAATTATGTTTCATGAGCCAGTTAACTTTTAACATTTAAATGAATTCGGATCACTCTTTCAACAGGTGTTTTCTTGAAGTTCTTATCAATGGAAAACTTTTAAATTCATTAATTTCAAAATATATTCAAAACTATAAATCTCACTTTCAAGATGAAATATTTTTGGAATAAAATTTAACAGAAATGAAGATACTCTACACTTTTGGAGCAGGTAAAAGAAAGACATGATACAGTAGAAATGGCAAATATTTACATATGTTGTGTTCTGTCAGAAAATACAAGGTGATATTGTCTTTAAATGTTTTTGTATCACTGTGTAACACATACACATATTTCACTTTACCATTATACGCATTAAGGATCTAATTCTAAAGTTTATTTGGATGGATCTATGGTTATTGTTATTCCTTGCAATTGCTCTCTGTGTCTGTCTGCATGTGTGTCTGTCTGTCTCTCTCTCTGTTCTGCCTCTGTCTCTCTCTCTCTCTGTCTTTCCCCTAAATTTATTCCAAATAGTGTTTCACCATAGCTCTGTTATTCACACATTGCTGCCATCTGTCCAGGACATCTGCTGCTTCTCTGATTCTTTGTTCTCAGCTTTGGGGTTTTGGTTTTCTTCCGCCGTCATTGTGTAAAGAATTATGGGAATCTATTTTATAACTGTACTAAAAATAAAGGTTAACAGTGCCTAGTGTTTTGAGCCGCAAGACACCAACATTTCTGTCTCTATCTTTACATCACAGATGTTGGACAACTCAGTTTCAGTACTGTTGCTTTCTCAAGTGAGTTAATCAACTCCAACCCTTTCATTGACAGAATCACAATCTCACTTATTCTTAGCACCCATTACTTCCTTTAAAAAATACAGAGAAAAACTCTGCAAATTGTCCTTGATTTATGTCATTGTTGTATACATAGTATCATCACACGAATTTGTTTTTCTAGGACACTGTCCCTTTGTTGTAGTTTTCCTTATTTTTTTCTGTTCAGTTATTGAGGAAGACTTTTCATAACTAATAATGTAATCCTCATATCAATTGCATTAACATGAAAGTAGCTACAGTGAAGGTACAGACTCTGAGATGATCTCATCTGCTGATGTTCATGATCTATGTGCTGTGAACAAGTTTCTCAGTCTAACATGTTATATCTAAAAGTGGCCTAGTAACAATCCACTTCACTTTTCTCACATTTTCAGATGCAGTCTAACTAATATTTTTCACTGAAACGTATCATGCAAGGTACTCACTGGTGAAACAAGGAGGCCTCAGTTACCAATAGCAAGACCTAGCTAAATCTTCCCAGCTTCTTGTGGTAGAGACAGAATTAGGACACAAGGCTGCCCTTGTTAGGGACCTACCAAGACCACTGTGTTATAGTTTGTTGACTATAGTACAAACCTTTAGGTTGTCATCCAGTACAAGCTTGTGAGAAATGGAAAAATAAAGTATTAGGCAAGCATAAAATATCTATAGGAACTGAGGGTATATGTGGTGTGGAATGCAGAGAAAATGGTCTAAACTCCATCACACTGTTTTTTTTTTAATTGTCACATTATGTTAAATGTCAGTCTTATTGTTAGAAATATGCCCAAAATATGTTTCCAAAAAGTTGTTAGAAGCAATTGGCTGAGTAAAAGTGAAAGTGCATGCTAAATGAAAACTAAATATTAAGTTTGTTTCTTGTGAAGTGCAGTTGAGCATTTAACTTGCAGGTACCTTTTTCATGCTCATTATCAGCTTTGTCTCTGGCCATGCCACACTGAATGTCCCTAATCTCAGCTGATGCTCATCATTCATCTTGGATGCACCCTTGATACCACCAACTGCATGTGAGCAATGGGGATCAAGATTTCTCATCTTTTACTTCAAAAGTCAGCATTATAAAAATCATTGTACTGGAAAGAGAGATTTTTCAAAAAATGGATCCATAGGGCCTACATTTGCTTATTAGTCTATGAAGAATTTACTCAAATGAAATAACTAGTCTTCTACATTGATATTCTTACTGTTTTCATCATAATGTTTCCTTGTACATAAAGAAATGAAGTAACTTTCATTAGTTTAACGAATTCTTTAACAGAAGAACTTCACAAGGAGTTGAATGAAGTCTGGAACATCATTAGGTGGTTCAAATAGAAAGTCAAATAAGTAAACTCTCATTAACAGATTGATTATGTGGTTTAATTCAGTGAATAAGAAGAACTTTCTACAATGTGTCCAACAAAGATAAACTCTCCTGGCTTTTCACTGAATGCTACAGTGAATTATAAACAATGTTAGAATTTTGAACTTAAGGATGAAATTATTAGTCCTTGCATTAATTAGAGAAAGATTAAGAAATCTAAGGAGGAAAGAAACTTACAGAGTTATTTTCTTTTGAGTACAGCATTGATATTATATCTCAGTAAGCATTGGTATCTTGGTAATGAAAATAAAGACAGTAAAGCTAGAGTATAGGACATTGTCAGAGCAGTCATGTAGCATATATGAAGTCATAGATTAAATTCTTGTCATCCCAGGCACATGCTCACACACATGCACACACACACACACACACACACACACATGTGTTTGCACACACACACTCAAAATATTCTAGGCTGTAAAGTTCAATGTTTATATTATAAATAGCATTTATACATGTATAGGGTAATGACTTACAGATTTTTAACGAAGTGGATTATGTGGATTTTAAACAAAAATATTTAGTATTGCAATTATGCATTTTTCTGTTAAACAGTAGACATTAGAAAAACTGAGGAATTATTTTATACTTTCTTTTGGGGGGGTGGAATCAGAGATTGAACTTAGACCCTTGTGCTTGCCAAGGAAGTGCTTACTCTACTGAGCTTTCTCCTCAGCCTCCTTTTTAAAAAAATTTTTGGCATTGTTTTATATGTTATTTTTAGCATTAAAAATGAAGCTTCTGATTATTATTTTAGTTTGTTTTTAAATAAATTGTGAAATTTTAAATTGCTTTTAGTTTTGAAGAGAATAAAAAGAATAGAAAAGAACTATAGTCTTTTGGTATAGTATAGGAATGATGTGGAATTTCACTAAACAAAGTGCTAGAAATTCAACACCAATTGTTAAATATTTTTGTCTACAAATTAATTATTCAGATTACCAGATACTATACTCTCTTCATAATAAAATAGCTAAAGTAAAACAAGAGGGGAAAGAATAAAAATTTAAGATTTCTGGAAAACAAACACTAATATGCAATCATATGTCCAACCGTACATAACTATATGTGTTAATCTGAGCAACAGTTTTGATGACAAAAATAATGTATCAACCATTAGCTATCAGCTATCTTTGTTCTGAAAATCTATAATATGCAATGTTCTATGCTACCCTATTTCTGTCATTGTTTCTGATTTTTGTTCTTGCTTTTTGTCTTTTTTTTTCAAAATGAAATAATAAAATTTAATTTAATTTTAAAAAGCATACAAAGGGCAGGGAGAAGGCTCTGTGAAATAAGTATTTGCCTGCCAAATGCAAAGTCCTGAGTTTGATCTCTGATAAAACACACACACACACACACACACACACACAAAAAGAGCATGCAGAAGTGGTCAAAAAATTAAAAAGAAGAAAAAAAATAAGCATTAATTTTTCATTTAAAATTTCCCAGCTTTAAAATGTTAAAAATATCAATAATTTCAAAAAAGAACATTCAAATGCATTTATGCAAAAACATAATAAATGTGTATCTTGGCTTTTGGTAAGAATGATTACCTGGAATTCATATTCTTAACACATTTAATTAATATAATATTTGGAATGAAATGACTTTGGAACCAATTTATTGGTAATTTTTGACACTATATTTCAATAATAAACATGACCTACTTGAAAAAATTTCTTGAAATTTTTTTTCCCGAAAACTGACTCTATAAAGGCAAATGCCCCACTTTATATAATATTTAGATAGAAATATATTAATACTATAAAACTTTCTAAATCAAAGCAGACAATATCTTCTGGCAATTTTTGGGTTTACCAGATGTTATGAATCCTGTAGGGAATAATTTCTCAATTTAATTTGCTAGATTAAAGGGAACAGAAATAATTTGATATAATATTTTACAATGTATTATCTATTAAAATTCAACAATGGACCAGATTATAGGGAACTGTTTGAAAATGAGGTAAGAATATAACTTCTTTAAGAATGTTCTTTTTAAATACAAGTGACATATTACTAAGTAGTATGATTAAAAGACTAATAAATTATATAGCAATACATGCAAAGCAATTATACACATGTATTCCATTGCAATATTCAGATACCCACTATACAGGTTTTTTTTTAAATTTGAGATTTATACCTAAAGATGTTTTATTTAATTATTTTAAATGTACTTTTACTTAGATTTTTAGAAATAGAAATATAGGTCTATTACTATAGTGAACTGGTTTGTTGCTCAGTTAGTAGAAACTGTGATGTATTAATTATTTTATTGTTCAGTTTTACCCTCAAATGCTTTCCTAGGTCAACCAGAAACTTATATGGATGTGGATTTTAACTCTGTATTCTCTATCCTTCCCTAAGCAGGGAAAGCCCTTGTATGCAGAACCATTTCACTTATCTCTGCAGTCTCCACTTGCCCATGTTCACTGTTCTCTCTTAAATGGATCAGATTAGGATGGTGATTTGCTCACATATCCTGCCAGTTCAGCATTCATTCTCTGAAATCTGCGCACCATACAATAAGCAGAATGAGACTTATTTTTCAGTTCTAGGGATTGAACTCAGGACATTGCACTTGTCAGGCAAGCTAGAATGGGACTTTTTAAATTTAAGCCCATTCAAAGAATGCAAATACTCTTCATTTCACTCATGATAAGAAGCTAAATTCCTCAATAAGTTCTCGTTTCCTACAAGGACCACTTACATAATGAAAATGTCAACTCTTTTTCAAGAAAAATTATTCTGCTTTTGGCATCCCTGAATTTCTAAACATTCTTTGCATGTTGTAGTATGCTCTATGATTCACTTGCTTATGATGCAAAATCTGTATCAATTCTCTTATTCTCTAGAATGGATAAAAGTGTAATTTAAAAAAAGTTCTTTGAAATTTTGCGGTCTGTTATTTATAATTGTATATGTTCAGAGAATACCTTTAAATTAAATTTACATTTATGAACATTGATACTCAGAATTTATGCTATATACACTGAATTATGCTTTGGAAAACAGCAGAATAGAATGATAGACTGAGCGAATATCTTTCCATTCAGTACGATGTTGGCTATTGGTTTCTCATAGATGGCTTTTATCAGGTTGAAATATGGACTATCTATTTGAATTCTCTGTAGAGGTTTTATCATGAATGAATGCTGGACTCTGTCAAAAGCTTTTCCTGCAACTATTGATATGACTATGTGGTTTTGTTCTTTGTTTTTCTGATGTGGTATTATTACATTTATGAATTTGATTATTTTGATTCATCCCTGCATTCCTGGAATGGATCCCACTTGGTCATGATGTGTAATCTAGGGAATGAATTTATTCAAAAGGAAAGAATTTCTGAGTTGAGGAGAAGGACAAGAGAGGAACTGGAAAGAGAGAGTTTTCTATGCGTGTAAGTAGGACGGTTTAAACAACTGTACTGTGCATTTCTTTTGGTCTATGGAAAGGACCAACTAATAACTTAGTTTGTTTTGCCTCCTTTTATCAATTATTATTTCTATGTTTTCTTTTCTTGATTTCTTTTTCTATATTTTACTTTTCTACAATTGTTTCCAGAACCAGGGATTGAACTCATGCCCTTGCATTTGTTAGGGAAGTGCTTATCCACTGAGCCATCTCCCTGGCCCAAATGTAACTTTTTAATTTTATTTATTTATTTATTTATTTATTTATTTATTTATTTTTATTTATTTATTTTATTTTGGTGTAACTGGGGATCGAACTCCTGCCCTTGGGCTTGCCAGGTAAGCACTTATTCTATTAAGCTATCTCTCTGGCCCTTAATTTTTTTATATATTTCTTTCTTATTCCAACTTTATATGTACTTATCTATTAACATGCATAACTGATTAGAAGACAGGACTATGTAATACAACAAATACTGTGAAACTCTTATTACTTGTTAAGTGAAATTCTGTATCACACAATTTTGTTTTAATTTGAATATGTATTCTCTTAAAAAATAACTTTTGCTTCATTTTTTTCCCACAAAATCACTATCTGTAGTCTAAGAATATTAACTGAAGTAAAATTTGGAAAAATATTTATGAAAGGGAAAATCTTTTATTTTCTACTTTTCTATCTCTACAACTGTGGTCTATGTCACTGAAGATAAATTAACAAAAGAAAATTATGTTCCTTTATTAAACATATAGTTTTCATGACACAGGAGCACCGATTAGATGAAATTCCAAAATATTTGCCTGAGCTAAATATTTTTGTATTAGGTTTAGTGAAGAAAGGAGTGTCTTTGGAAAATAAAAAGACACTAATGGGTCTTGCCATACAGTTGAGGTTGGCCTAGAACTCAGTGATCTTCCTGTCTCAGCCTCCCAAGTGCTGGCTTACCCACAGGAGACACCACATGCAGCAGGACCCTTTAGAGTAAGGTAAGTGTAGTATACTACTGAACATTGAATAAGGCTTGTTCATTCATAATCTTCTTGGTGTTGCTCTGTTCACAGATATGAAAGCTTCTTTCCTCTGAGTATAAGGAGACCACATACCACATGACAGTCTGAGGACCTTTACCTAGGAAAATCCCAAATTCTCTCTGCACCAACCATTTATAAAATTCCTTTAGCTTAAAATATTCACAACATCAAGTGTTCCTAATGAGGGATAACTTATGCAAACCTAGCCAATGTCTAAATATATTCTCCAGGTTACAAACTTTGCAAATCAGTCTCTAATATTACCAATATGTTTACTGTATTTTATGGTTTATTTGTAGTTGTCACCCCAAAGCCTCATGCAGTCATGAGGAGTTTGTGATTAATTCATGATCTTGCCTAAGCAGAGTGTGAGTGCTGCCATGGCCTTGGAATGGGTAATCTGCATTACAACATGAAGAAAGGAGAGCTCTTGCTGGAAGCCCCAGGTACTGCCCCTCTCTCTACTCTTTGCTGTTCTTTCTCCCTCCGTAATAAATTGTCCTCTACTTTGGAGCCAGCAGAGTATGAACTGAAACCTCCACTAACTGTGATCTAAATAAACTTTTCATTTTGTATGTTGAGTATTTTGTCCCAAAAACAACAGAAATGTAACTGAGACACTACAATAATAATCAAAAACCAAGTACAGATTATCCCCTTCGTATGTAAAACAAATTACACACTTTTAACTGTAAGAAGTAACTAAGAGATCAGCAAGTTAACTCAAAAATTTCTTATTATGTTGTGAATATGCCCATGGTGTTATATTCATGTTATTTTAAAGAAATGCATGGTATATGTGATTCATTAACTGAAAAAATTTCATAAATTATGAAATCAGAAATAGAGACTAGGAAACACTATTATTTATATTATAAAGCTTGAATTCTGACTCTTCCAAACATAAACACAACATGGCCAAAAAATAAAAGAAAAGAAAACCAACAACTAACTGGGAGTATGTTGTTGGAGGTAAAGACTGTTTTACAACTTTCATAGCATTCTATTATTTGCCAGAGATTTTGGAAATCTAAGTTTAAGGTTAAATTTTCTAAATTCTTTTAAGCTACTTACTGTATATGTTCCTGGATAGAAGTACTTGTCACATCTGTTAAATTATAATTCATAAATCATTTAAATATTTTAAACACTGGCATGTTTATTTCTCATTAGGTGAATAAAAATGAAAATGACCACCTACAAACACTGCTTTGCAATATCATGGGACAAATCTTACTACCATAATGTAGTCCAGTTAACATTTTATTGGCATTTATTAAGCTTTTCTGATGAATATGATGTCAACTTTCATGATTTTTTTTTTTTTTCTTTTGAGGGCTCAGGGAATGAACTCAGAACCTTGCACTCACCAGGCAAGCACTTATTTTACTTGACTAACTCCCTGGCCCTCAACTTCCATGATTTTAAATTGAAATGAAATTGCATAAAATATAGGCTGTTAGATAAGCTTATCTGGGTATTTCTTCTTAATGAAAACATTTTCTTTTCAAGATTAAATATATTGTCTGTGTTAGTTGTGTTGTTATTCAACTCCAGTAAGTTACAGGAAGGTTCTTGGGCTCACATTTTTAGAGGGTCCAATCCATGATCAGCTGGCTTCAAAGGAAAATGGGGTCATGAGAGCACAGTGGAGCAACATGCTCAGCTCTTGAAAGATGGGAAGCAGAGAGGGTGAAAACAGGAGCATATAGTAACAGAATGTCCTTCTGGGTAAGGTGCTCCAAAGTCAGCATCTGTACGCAGTCTCCAAAGCCCAGAAATAAGGGCCATCCAAATAGCTCTGTAAATTAAAGCACCTACAAGCAGGGTACAGGGGCTGGAGGTTCTAATCCAGGGCCTGCCATGCCAGGCCTGGCCATGGGGCACAGTGAGATGGCAGTTGAGACTGGGAATGGTAGTGTACTCCTGTAATCCCAGCCATTGGGAAGTGAACACAGGTGGATCACTTAGAGTCTGATCTAGTAGTGAGACCCTGAATGCCATGTAGACCCTTCCATCTATAAAGCACTTGACTATGGTGATGTATGAAAGAACATAGAATTTGATTTTCTTCTAAAACATGCATCTTCTCATACTCCAACAATCCCAAGGCCATGAAGAAATTTAAAATAAAATTAAACATTAAAATTTGAAGCTGGGGAGATGGCTCAGTAGAATAAGTGCTTCCCTGGAAAGCACAAGGGCCTGAGTTCAATCACAAGTTTCGCAAAAAAAAAAAAAAAAAAAAAAAAAAAAAAAAATTAAAATTAAAATTTGCAGTCAGCTATAATATAAAATGAATTAATTATAGATTATTTTTAAAATGAAGAACTTTGAAATATATTTAAGTACAAGTAAAATCTCAGAGATTTTCCAGCAAATAAAGAATTTCACTGTGTAGAAAAGTGGGCTGTAATTCTGATGGGTTTTCCTTTGAATGTGAGCTCCTTCTTCTCTCCAGCAGCTTTCAGTATATTATTTTTGTGTTGGATTGCTGCAATCTTAACTATTGTATGTCTCAGTGTGTTGCTACTTGGGTTGAGGTTATTTGGTATTCTGTATGCTTTGTTGACCTGAATGTTGGATTGTTTCCTCATATTTGGGAGGTTTTCTGCGATTATTTCTCCGCAAATTCTTTTTATGTCATTTGTATTGACTCCTTCATTCTCGTTGATACCAATTATTCTCTCATTGTTCATTCTGGCATCATCTAGCAAGTGATGGATTATTTTTTCCTGCATTCTCATTGTTTTTAAGAGATCCTTTCTCACCTTTTCACTAGCTTCTCCGGCATCTTCAAGATCTGAAACTCTGTCTTCGCTTTCACTCAGACAGTTTTGTAGACTCGTGATTGATATTTTTAGTTCTTCTATATCTCTTTGAATGTGTTTCATGTGCTGTATTTATTTTCTGTATTGCTCACTCAAGGAATCCATCATATTTCTGATCTCTTCAATTTTGTGGAGGTCAGTGTGGAGACTCCTCAAAAGAGTAGGACTAGAAATCCCATTAAGCTAGCTATCCCCCTACTGGGAATTTTCCCAAAGGATCTGGATACATTGTATCATAGAGATATATGTGAACCTATGTTTATAGCAGCACAATGTGTGATAGAAAAATCTTGGAATCAACCAAGATTTCCATCACATGAGGAATGGTTGAAAAAGATGTGGTATTTCTATATAATGGAGTATTACTCAGCTATTAAGAATGATAAGTTTGAGGCCATCCTCCTCCATCCTGCCCGCACCCACCCAGCCCGTGAGATCAGTCAGAGACAGTGCGGCCGACTCCACCATTTTCCTCCACCCCGCCCATGCCTGCACAGCCCGAGGCTGGCCTGAGACAGTGGCTGACTCCAGCGGCTTCCTGGATCCTGCGCCAAGCTCTCCCAGCCAGAGTGAATTTACAGGACTCTCCAGGCTTCCCAGATCAGTGAGAGCGTGGTGAGCCTGAGGGAGGGTCTTCGGCTTCTTCCCACACACGCTACCCGGATCTCTGTCCCCAACCCCTGCAAGCCAGTGACTGGACTGAAACCTCAGGACACACTCACCAACACCTCCTTGGATCCCCTTACCTAAAGCCCACTGTTTGACTGGGAATTTCCCCGATTCTCTGGGCATCAAAGGTCAGTGAGTGTAGAACTCCAGGCCAGTCGTGCCTGAGATACATTTCCCAGGGATTACTTGCCTGCTACCCCCCGTGGCCTGGTGACAGCTCCAGGGAGACCGCGCCAGAGAAACATTTCCAGGTGATTACCGGTCCCACCCCAAAGCCCCAGACCCAGTGCAGGTCGGCCTGGAGTGAGAACTCCAAGCCTGCCACACCGGAGGGACATTTCTCAGCAATCCACGGTCCCACACTACGGACCGAAACCCAGCACAGCCTGGCGTGTGAGTGAGGGCTCCAGGCCCACTACACCAGAAGGACCTTTCCCAGCCTTCTCGGGTTACAGCCTGTAGACCTGGACCCAGCACAGGCTGGCCGGCTCAGTAGAGCCTACTCAGTGAATAAGATTATTCACTATCCTTTTGTAAGCCCAGAAGACCCACCAAAGCCCAGGCCCACCCACCTGGGGAACGACCTGACTGACACAGGAGGGCTGACCCTGGGAATCAAAAGAGGGGAGCGAAAGGAGCTGCAGCAAAAAAGGAACAGAACACAACAGCTAGACCCAGGATAGGCATACCTGGAAAATCTCAAACTTAATAGACTGGCACCCGAATCTCATAACAAGCTAAGGTTATAGCTGCACCAAAGCTCTACACCAAAGGTCAAAGATCAGTGCTATACAAAATGACAAAGAGGAGGGGAAAAATGCAATCCCAGACCTCGAGTCCATCAGGAAGGGCAGAG
>PVKA01015611.1:32503-49749 GCA_004027165.1 Ctenomys sociabilis | reverse complement strand
GATTGTGGTGTCGAGTTCAAGAACCTAAGGTAGTTGAATGTCAATGGAGTGCCCACTTTTGACAGGTGTAGACAAAGGAAGGGTTGTAGAAAGAAAAAATCAGGATGTGTGTGTATAGACAGTACAGTTGGGATAGATAACGCTGTGCTTCTACATAATTCTATGAGAGGCAAGATCTGCACTAATGGTGGTTGGACAGTCTATTTCTCTTAGTTGGTGAATTGAGTCCATTACATTGATGATTATAATTGAAATGTGTTGACTTATGATTGTCATACTATTTACTTTCTGTTGTTTACTCCTTTTTATCTTGTGTTTAATTGTTTGCCCCATTTAGTGGATTCCTTCTGTTCTCATTTGTGGAGTTCTGGTCATTGTGGTCCCTCTGTAGAACATCTTTAAGTAGCCTGTGTAGGAATGGCTTTGTCATCTCGAAATTCTATAGTTGTTCTTTGTTATGGAAGTATTTCACTTCTCCATCAAACTTGAAAGAGAGTTTTGCAGGGTGTAGTAGTCTGGGCTGGAATTTATTTTCATAGAGGACTTGAAGTACTCTGCTCCATGGTCTTATTGCCTTCATTGTTTGTGAAGAGAAGTCAGCTATAATTCTGATGGGTTTTCCTTTGAATGTGATCTGCTTCTTTTCTCCAGCAGCTTTCAATGTATTATTCTTGTATTGGATTTCTGGGATCTTGACTATTATATGTCTCGGTGTGTTTTTAGTTGGGTTAAAGTTATTTGGCATTCTGTATGCATTCAGTTACCTGAATGTGAGATTTTCTCATATTTGGGAAATTTTCTGCTATCACTTCTGCCCATATTCTTTTTATATCATTTGTATTGACTCCTTTGTTGTCATTGCTGCCTATTAATTTCACATTGTGCATCTTGCCATCATCTTGCGAGTGATGGATTTTTTTTTTCTGCATCTTCTTTGTTTTTAAAAGATCCTTTCTTACCTTTTCACTAGCTCCACCAGCATCTTCACGATCTGAAACTCTTCGCTTTCACTCAAATGGTTTTGTAGACTTGTGATTGAGATTTTAATTTCTTCTATATCTCTTTGACTCTGCTTCATGTGATCTATTTCTTTCCTGTATTGCTCATTCAAGGAATCTGTCATATTTCTAATGTCCTCTATTTTTTTTTTTAATCAATGTTTTCTTTAGAGGTGGGTATTAATTCTTTTACTGCAGAGTTTTTTTTTTTTTTCCAGATTGGGGTTCCTCCATATATTTTTGTAATTGCCTGTCTACTTCAGATGATATTATTTCAAAGCTTTCTTTTCTCATTTCAGAAATTATTTTTGCTCTGAGTTCTTCTTTACCTTTCTGCTGTTGTTTTTTTGCTTGTAACACTGTTAATTCATGTTTCAGCTGAAATAGTGTGCTCTGGGCTTATTCTGGTTGGTTTCCTCCATACGTTTCTGGATTTGATTCATTACTTCAGATGCTATGTATTCAAAAATTTGTTTTTTTTATTTCAGGCATTAATTGTGGTCTGATTTTCTCTATAATTTTCTGCTGTTATTTCTTTGCTTCTGCCTCTATTAATTCATTCATTTCAGCTGAGCTAGTGTCCTCTGCACTTTGTCATTGGTGGACTCCAGGCCTGAGATTGCATTTTTCTCTGTCTTTTTCATTGTGTCTAGAACTGTCCTGTGATCTTTGGTGTAGAGCTTTGGTGCAGTTTCAACCTTAGTGTGTAATGAGATTCAGGTGCCAGTCTATTAAGTTTGAGATTATCCAGTTATGCCTAGCCTGGATCTAGCTATTGTGTTCAGTTCCTTTTTGCTGCAGCCCTTCTGGCACAACTGTGAGTCTGTCATTCCCTGTATTGTGTCCCTGGCCCAAGGAGCAACAGGGAGCACCGTAGCTGTCTGACACACTCACTGGGCTGTGGTGGGCTGTTCAGGGACCAGAAGAGTCACAAAACTTCTCACTCACTCGGCGGGCTTCGGGGCAGGGGCTCTGGGAAGTTGCAGGGCAGGCCAGGTTGGGGTGGATCTCACACTCACTCAGAGGTCTTGGGGGGCGGGGACCATGTCTCAATATAATCTCAATAACACATTTTGTTATTTGTCCATTTATCTCCTGATGGATTTTTAGCTTCCACATTTTGGTTGCTGTGACTAAGTATTTTTTCTTTTATGTTAAGGTTCAATGAGGGCCAGCTAGATAGCTCAGTGGACTAAAGAGCCTGCTTAGACAGAGTGCAGCAGCCAGGGTTTGATCTCAATCTGATCTCTGTAGTGAGACTCTGTAGATTCTGCACTAGATACATTTAAAAAAATTTCAGTGGTGATTGTTGAATTCCTAGTATTTTGTTTAGTCATGTTCTGTATCATTTTTATTTATTTTACTATTTCTATCTCTTTTAAAATAAAAAATAATTTAATAACTAAGTAAAAAAAGATTCAACGGTAGCAAAAGTGATTTTTGAGAGAATTCCAAGTCTTCGTTTACAGATGGTGGAAGTTACACCTATGAAAGTATGGCTGGGATCACTGCAGTAGGATGAAGTGGCATCTTTATCTTTAATGGGTGGGTGTTGCCAGCAGCAGACCTGGGAGCATACATCTGAGGTGGATAATGGTGAATGGTTTTGGGCAAGCCTGCCCTTAGTTATGATTCCTGAGCTGCAACCTGCTCCATCTGTCAGGCAATACTCCTCTCCTAAAAGCGGGCTAAGTGGATGTGCCTTACAGTATGCATTTCTTCTAGGCCTTTCTGTGGTATCCAAAGTCCAAAATTCCTGCTCTTTGGGGTCCTAAGCCCAATTCTATGGCCTCTTTCTTGTTGACCCATGAAGATAGTGTCTGAAAGTCTGCCATCTGGATGGAGGGTGAACAAGAGCAATTACCTTACTCTTTTGATGTTAGCATAGCAGTCTCTGTGAGGCAAGCCCTGACTGAGATGGAGAGAGGTTGGGCCTCCCCATGGTTTCTTGCCATGATGTCCACATTTGAGGTCATTTCAGACCCTACAGAGACTCAACCTTAGATGGGATATTATCGGGGGTGGGTGAGGTTATGCAGAGGCTCAGTGGTAAAGTGAATAAAGCATCCTATGTCCTTTTTCTTCCATCCCAGCATTTCTTCCCACTGACCCTCCCCTGTCACTTAGTGCTTTAGAGACAGAGATTGTGCATACCCACCTCATTTGACAGATGAGAAAATTAGAGACCACAGAGGTGAAGGTTTTAAAAATGTCCTGAAAATTCCCTGTCAGAGGCAGTTCTGATAAGCGGCCTTTCCTCCATTGCTGCCCTCTGTCTTCATGTGAGGCTTAATTCTCAGCCTCTTGTGGTGTAGTGATTTAAAGGCTTACAGTGAAATGGGAACCATGACCTTCCTGTCTTGGAATGGAGAGTTAAGAGACTTGGTACCAAAGTGTCTTGGTTCATAACTCACTGGTAGAATTTAGGAAATGGCTGACCGTTGTGAACCATAGTTTTCTTATAGCATTAGATTCAGCTGATCCTAGCTGCTGTGCCCACAGGCTACTCATACACTTCCTATTTGAGATGGGATAGTTAAAAAGCATGTGAAAAGCCATATCTACACAGGATGTGAAGAGGATGTGTGTGGTGATGGTAATGGTGGGTCCTTGAAAACACTGTGCCCATTGTTCAGGAGTGGGGTGGGGAAGGCTGACTTGCTTTGATGTGGGGGAGGCTTTGGTTTTTAATCCTTTTTGTGTCACTTCCATGGGAATCAGAATGAGCTTGTGTGGGAAGAACCTAGGCTGGAGGGGAGCTGAAAGAGCCTGTCCTAAAGCATCTGGCAGAACTAGGGCTAGCTGATACACATCAAGTGTGTCTTGATGGCTCAGCCCATGGCTTATGTGCTAAAGGCAACCGGCTGAGTGATTGTCAGTGGCATTTCAGTCACCACCAGAGCCAGAGGCATAGTGACAAAGTGGGACGACATTGTATGTAAAGGCCTGTGTAGCACTATCAGCATCCTTGCCCTTTCTCTACCCTCTTCTACTTTTCTTTCTCCAGCCCAACCCTTACCTTATGCCACATAGTTGCTGTGTCCTAAATGTCCAGTTTCTCCTTGCCATCTGCTTCTCACTTAAAAAGTTCTTGAAATAGCCTTGCTTCCCTGCACTGTAATCACAACATTTATATTGCAAACTCTGAAGGTAGTGATCTGATCTAACTATTTTATACAAAGGTGAGAATTGATGGGCTTAATTCAGGGGTGATTTGCATTTGTAATATGAAATTCTTAGCTAGGTGTGATGGAACACACCTGTAATCCCAGCACTAATGGAGCTGAGGCAGGAGGACTGCCTCAAGTTTGAGGCCAGACTGGGCTACATTGTGAGCTCAAGGCCAGCCTGACTATAGAGCAAGGCCCTGTCTGAAAAAGAAATTGTTGATGAAAGTAGATCTCATATTAATATGGGGAAAAAGTTTTTGAATAGGGAATGTGTTTTTTTCTTATTCCTACCCTTCTGTAATATAGAGGACAGGAGTAGGCATTTGGTGGGAAGTTTTCCCATTCCCTTATCAGGCACTGGGCATGTGTCACGTGTCACCTCATTTCATCTTTGTGTGACCCTATGAAAGAATTATTTGATACATTTTACTAATGAGGAAACTGAGGCTTAGAGAGGTTTGGACATTCGTTTAAGTCACACAACTTGTAAGAAGTAGTTCTGGGTGGTTGGGAAGATAGCTCAGTGGTATAAATGCCTGCCTGGCAAGTGCAAGGTCCTGAGTTCGATTCCCAGTACTGGCCCCTGCAACCCAAGAACAGGGTGTGGTGGTGCACCCTGTAATCCTAGCACTTGGGAGGTTGAGACAGGAAGATCTCTGAATGCTTGAGCACAGTTTATAAAAAGTGAGCACAAGGTGGGCCCAAATTGTATAGTGAGACCCTGTCTCAAAAAAAAAAAAAAGAAGCAATGTTGAATCAGGCTTGGCTTTGTCCTACATTTTCAAATGTAGCACAGCTCCATGTAAAAGATGAAGATTTAAACTTAGTTCTGGATTTTGGTCTGCCTGGTGATAGCTAAAAGGGTGAGAGATAGGGCTGGAAGTGAGAGTGGGGGCAGACAATGGGGACATACTAGGTTCACCAAGGACATCTGGCTGCTTTGTATGGGTGCATGATATGTGGGACATCTCTGCTGAAGTCTACACCAAGGCTCTGCAAACAGCAGGAGCCAGTGTTATCTCTTTGTCTTCCTTTTTCCTGTGGGACCCAGAGCTGGCTTTTATGTGATTGATGAAAAGGGTAGAAAGTGTGATCAGAGAGATGAGGAGGATGCATTTAGTAGGCAAAAGGAGTAGTAGTAGTAGTAGTAATAATAATAATAATAATAATACAATAATGATATAGATCTTTCCAGAGCTGTGATTGGAATATAGCAGTAAAACTTTTTAGCCATTTGGAACAGATATCTTCCAATCATGTCTTTAAGGGAAGAGAAAACTTGGACATGGAATCAAAGAATAAACAATTAATGAATTTTCATGTGTTCTTTGGACTTTAGGCTATTACTAGTTATTAAGCCCCAAAAGGCCCAGGAAGGAAAATTGAAAAGTTAAAATAACATTATTATCAAAGAAATGGTGGCAGTTCATTCAGTTTCTTTTGTGGACATTTAACTGTGAAACAAAGCCTTCCCCCAATGTCTCATGGTGAGCAAAGACTTGCACAGAATGCTGGGGTGGGCCTGTGTGCAGTGAGACCCAGGATAAGTGAGACCCAGGCCAAGATGCCCGCTCACACGTTGGGTCCCATGCCTGCTGGTCAGCTCTCGTCGCATGCTTTGTTCTGAGCTAATGAATAAGTCATTGCTGCATTACCTAAAATTGCCTTCTAATCCTCTCTGCATTCTTTGTTTCATAGCAGCATTGAACAAGCTAGAGTTCCCTTGGCAATTGGCTCTCTCATTTGGTTTCTTGCCTTTTTACCCTGTACCTTGATTTTTCACATTTTCTACATTTTTAGGCACTGTATCTCTTCTCTTGCGGCTCATGCTGCATAATATTGGCTGCCTACCATATACCTCTTATATGCCAGGTGCTTTTTCTATAGACTCCCTAGCCTTCATGAGACCTTTCTATAATTTTTTTGTTTTCTTTTGTTTTACAGGTGAGCGAAATTGAAGTGTAGAGAAAAATTGCCTCATTGTTTGAGTTCCCCTTTCCCCTTCAAGTAGAGCCGATATTCTGCTTGGCTGCGGTGCAAGTCAGCCCTTGTCATGGTTGGGGCCGGGATAGGGGGTTCTTATTCTCCTGCTGGGAAGGTTTATCTTTTCAAATGTAGGTGCTTAGTTGGAGGTTTGTGGCTGGGAAACTTAGAAAAAGAAACAGAATTAATGAAAGTGAAAAGACGTTTTTATGACAACACTGGTTTTCTTCTCTCTGCAGTGTTTACTATACTTACATACCTTCCTTGGTAATTTCTTTTTATTTAGAGAAATGTCTAAGAAAGACAGATAGCTTCCAGTATATCAAATAGTGTGTTTAGTTAATTCTTACTGCGACACTGGGAGAGGCCCGTTATGTTTGATGTTAACGTGAGACATAAGGGGGGTCAAATAATTTGACTGAACTCATCTGTTGTAGACTCTATGATGCCAGTCAGGCCTGGAGTACACTGCCCCCTTCCCACAGGGTGTGCAGAGTGACAGGGGCCAAGGAAGGAGAGTAGAGTATGGTGGGTAGTGCTGAGTAGACCATGCTGGGAATTTAGTTTGGAAGACCTGCTGCATGATGGAGCTGGTAACATAAGAGAGTGGCAGGGATAGACCAATGGGAACAGTGGTTATACCAGGTATCCCTCACCTGTGTGCACATGTGACTCTTTGCTTTTGCTATCATGATCATATTTTATCCTGCTGCCCAAACACTGTATGTAGATTCTTGTTTTATCTTAGGGATGAAGCAACTGAGCTTCAGAGAGCCTGACACTTATTTAGGTTGTAGAACCAGGCAGTGACAGAACCAGCTAATCTGAGTCTAAACTTCGCACTTCTGGCTAATGTGCATGATGCCTGGACATGCTATCTTCATTATTAACACATTTTCTACCCTCTACATCCAGAAAAGAGTGGACAGGAGCATTGAAGCATTTTCAAATTAACTTCCAAGTTAGTTCTTCCACTCTGAATAGAAAAAAGGAGAAAATTGGGAGATTGGACTCTTCCACTGACATAGTGACTCTTCACCCGTGGTCTGTACATGCTAGGATGTAGACAGAGTTCAAGGGCACCTGTGAACTTGGAGCCAAGCTCCTCTTTACATTTTCTAACTAAGTCCTAATATTCCCTCAGTTGTGAATTGAGTAAATCACCAGCCCCTGAGACTTTGCCACCTGGAAGAGTGGTAAATGTTTTCATATCACATTATAATTTGACAGATATCTCAAAATTAAGGCAGTTATTAGACTCAGTGCTAGATACTTCAATGCGTGAATAAAGTACTGTATTGCCATACTGTAATTCTAAGAAAAATTGTTAACTAATCATTTTTCTTCATATTTTTGTGAATTTTATTTTACACATTAAGAAAAATTGTTTTGAGAAGAGTAGATACCCCAGAAAGGGGTTCATAGTGGAAGGAAAAAAACCCTGCACAGGAGCAGCAGGGGTCCAAGATGACACAGATTATTAAGGGGAGCTCTCCAGCAGAGCATTTGTGTCCTCTAGGAAGGCAGCTGTAAAGAGGGGAGGGATCACATCTAGAGCATGTATGCATAGTCCACTCACAAATAATTCCTGAAGGTCACTATTTACTAGGCACTGTGTTAGACCTTGGCCCTCATGCAGAATTACAGCTCTTCTATAGCAGATAGATAATATGCAATGCACATTTGCAACCTAAGAAGTGAGAAGGTGCTTCTAGTGGAAGGAGTAGAATTTGTAGCAACAGGGAATAGCAAGCACAGAGAGAAAACTTTCCTGAGATAAGAGAGAGAGAGAGAGAGAGAGAGAGAGAGAGAGAGAGAGACTGGGATTTTCAAGGTGCTAAGGTGGTTCTATCCAATATGGCAGCCATGGCTACATTGGCCCATTGAGCTTTTACAAGGTGGCTATGACAACTGAGGTGTGCCGTAAAAGTACAATGTACATCAGATTGTGGAAACTCAATAAATGAAAATGTAGGTCTCATTTAGTAACTTTGAAATATGGATTATGTATCACTAATATTTTAGATATAGTATACTAAATAAAATTTATTAAAATTAATTCTGCCTACTTTTACTTTTTAAAGTATGGCTAGTAGAAAATTTACAATTATATAGATGACTAGCTGTGTGTTTCTATTGGATAGCCCTAGGCTAAAAAGTAGGAGAAGCATCTGAACATCTTTGCAGTGATTGCCATGTGTTGTACATCTACAGAATATGAACAGAGATAGGGATTTCTCTGTTTTCTACCTAACTGATATTTGTTGTATAGAAATACTAGGTGCCAGGGATATGTTGATGAGCAAGATATAGACAATGGCTATATAGACAATGTATACCACACAACTCATTCACAATCTAATGCCCAGTGTGATGGTGACCTTAGGCCTTTGAAAGCTTAGGACTTACGCTTTTAAGGGCCTGGTGCCCTTAAAAATGAAGCCTGAAGAGCTTCTTCATTTCTTTCTTCATGTGAACATGCAACGAGAAGGAGGCTGGCTTTAGTCAGCCAGTGTCTTAATCTTAGACTTCCCGGGATCTCAAACTGTGAGAAAGAAAAGTCTGTTGCTTATAATTCTCCTAGTGTATGAGATGGGGGTGGGGGATAGGTAAGACAACCAAGTTACATGAGATAATTAGAAGTTACATTGTGTGATGGAGAAAACCATCATGGGTCAGGGCTGTGCTCAAATCGAGGCTCTTAGGAAGGCCCCTCTGAGCTGGTGTCCCTGCACTTGAGGACTTGAGGAGGACCCCCCTGTGGGAAGAATATCAAAGTCTGCTCACGGTCTCATATTCCTGCTCCATCTCTTCCAACTGAGTTTAGCATTAAAAGTGTGCTTCACTTTGCAGTGTAGGGTTGTTCTAATTAGTTTTATTTTCTTGTCTCTTTACAAAAGGATGTGGCAATTTCTCAAGTTCATCTGGGAGGGAAGCAGAGGCTGCAAGCTTGAGTGCACTGATGATCCCCTAAAGAAGGTGCTGCAAATGGCTTGGGGCTTTTATGCGGGAATTCCCTCAGCAGTTGGTCCTCAGTACTATTCAGCTCCCTTGGCATTTACTGAACTGCTTGCGTAAATGGGATGCTTAAAAGGTGCCACCCTTAGAGGATGAATTTTAAGATTTTGACTTGTAAATAGTGTTTCTTTTTTTGTAAGGCAGTTCTAAAAGGCTTGGAAGTTTCCTCTTTGGAGTTGTGTTGTCATGCTAAAATGTCATCTTTTGCTTTAGTTTTGAAATACTAATTATAACATAAACAATGGCATAGCACTAGCTAATTACCATGTGCCTGTTACTGAGCTTAAAGACTTTGCATGCATTATCTCATTTAATCCTCACAGCACAAAGAAGCTGTGCAGTTTGGTGGTGGATCAGTCTCAGATTCCTGTATCTTAGCTCTGTAATTGCTCGCTGTTTGACCTTGGGCAATGTATTCAGCTTTTGTCTTTCATTTACTCTTCGGTGAAATGAACGTAATATTAGGTCTGAATGAGTTTATCCTATAGGTTTGTGCAAAGGAGGAAATAAGCTAGTGCATGTAGCATGTGTAATGTATGTAACATGTGTGTTTAGAGCTGTGCCTGTAGTAAGTGCTATGCAATAGCTGGCTATTAATGAAATAAAGTAATGTGGCTACTGTCTCCACTGAACACATGCGAAAATAGAAGTTTGAATGAAGTCACTTGCCCAAGGTCATATACCAAGGAAGTGGCAGTCTCCCACTGCTGCACTAAGGTACTGGAAATGTTGGTTGGTCCACATGTGCCAGGTATGGAAAGATTTGAAAAATAAGCCATTTGGATCTGTTTTTGGCCACAGGCACCATAGGACCATATGCTATAGAGGGTTGGAGAAATTTGAGTTTTGGCAATCCCACTCTCTAATTGCAAAGTAGACCTTTTTCTGCTAATGGCACCTCTCCAGATCCTATCTCTTACTAGGAGATGACAGTATTGGTGTAGTAATTGGAAGTTTACCAGAGAAATTCATTGTTTTTTGCCTTGGAACCTATTTCTTAAACCTCAGGGAAAGAAAAAGCCCATCTGTAATGTAACTTCTTATAAACTTGTTGCCCGGAGATTAGGGTTATGGCTCTATAGTTAGAGAGGTTTGGGCACACATTGATGGCACCCCCTCATGAGTGACCTTGGGAGAGTCCTTCACAGTTCTGAAACTTAGCTTGTTTTGTATAAGATAGGATGATTATCATGCCTATGTCAGAGTTGTTTTGAGGATTTAGTAAGGTTATACGTAACAATAAGGACAAAAAGATAGGTAAATCAAACTGAGGACTATACCAATGAGTACTGATAATAATTATTCCAATATTACAAAAGAAGAAATATGCATAGGGCTTATTACTTTTTGCTGGTTCAACAAATAGGAGCTGTTACATAGTGGTTCCCTCTCATTTGCTGGCTATACTACAAGACCCGAGTGAATCCCTGAAGTTGTGCAAACACTCCTTTTTTCTGTACATACACAAATTTAGTCATTTTCCCATCTTAACTAATTACTTACCACATCCTATGGCTGTGACTCTTGTATTTTGAAGTAGTACAGCAAAACTAGAATCTTTCTCCCTTATAATTTCACATATAGAATATTTATTCTTGCTATAGATTTTATAATCTTGGCAAATATTTATTTTTTGTTGCTTTTATCTCTTCATGTAAAAGGAATATGTCATGGTTTCTTTTTGGCACCAAAGAGCATAATTGTACCATAGGGATAATACCAAATAAAAGTTGATTTTTAAAAAAGTTAATATTAAGTAAAACAGAAGTAAGATTGTGACAGCTGGCCTTATAACCAAGTTAGGTAAGTAGAGGGTGGGTAGTATATACAATGTAGATATACTGGACAAAAGGATGTTCATGTCCTGAGTAGTACTAAATGAGATATCATGAGATTTCAATACCCTAGTCAGAGTTATAGATCATGTAATACTTAAGAATTGTTTATTTATAGAATTTTCATTTAATATTTTTAGACCACAATTGGCCGTTGGATAACTGAACACATGGAAAGTGAGACTAGATTAGAGAGATTACCATAATCTAATTAGTCAATGACCTGTGAGATTTTGCTTTAGTAAGACATTTTCTACCATTAGAAAGCCCCAGGTTAGATCACTGTCCAATTGGGCACATAGGATGATCTGTTACAACTCTCGTGTCTCTATGTTTTGCATCTCCCACTTGGAGATAAAGTTACTGACTTTTAAATTATTATTGGCTCTTACAGTCCTCTAAAATGAATTAATCTTAGCATCTAGGAAACAATGGACCCTATAATTTTATTCGGATCATTACCTTGCTTATTTAACCATCTATTTATTTGACTTCTCAACTTAGGTGCTTTACAAACTTGGCTCAAGTAAAATTTAGCACATGCTTCATCAAATCACTTTATACTCCTAGTGTCTGATCCCTGTACATAACAAAGTCTACCATGTGGTACTGAGAAAAAAAATGTCATCTTTGTCCCCTTTATTTTCTTTAGCTATCATAGCCTGTCAATCACTCAGTCCTATGTATTTCTTCTGAATCCACCACTTCTTTTCATCTCAGTGTTCTGGTCTTGACTCGGGGTTCTCTTGCTCCTGGGTCATTACCTCCATCTCCTGACTGACTGCTGACTCCTCTGTTGCTCTTTTCTCATTCATGCTCTTTCTTTTTGGTAAATTATTTTTTAAATGTATTTGGTGGTTGCAGAGTCTCATTATGCAGCTCCAACTTGTGGTGATCCTCCTGCTTTCAGCCTCCCCAGCACTGGGACTATAGGCATGTACCACCTGAGGGTATGGCATGTGGTACTGGGGATGGAAACTTGGTCCCTGTGCTTGCCTAAGCAGGTGCTTTAGTCCACTGAGCTATCTCGCTGCCCCTGGTTGATGATCTTTTAACAGCTCCCCCAAGTTTAAACTCTTATAGAAGCATCTCACTGCCATACGATAACATCCTAAATCATTGTAATGAGCAGCAAGTCCCTGCATCAGCCAGCTATGTTTGTCCTGCATGCTGCACGTGCTCCCTTGGCACCTAACATGTCAGGCTCTCTCCTATCCTGGGGCTTTGTGGATACTGCCTCCTCTGCTTCAAATGGTGTACTCCTCTACTCTACCCTGACTGCCCTCACTACTTCAGGTCTTGAGGCAGATGTTTAAAATGTCTCTGTCCAAGGGAACTATTTCCCAAATATACCTGTACCTCACTGAAGTCAAACATTTGTATTATATGCTTATAAGTCTGTACAATACACACTGCATTGTATTTGCTTACTGTTATGGTTTGTGTCTAGATGTCCTCTCCAAAGCTTTATGCAGTCATGGGTGGTGGTGCCTTTTAGAGGTGAGAGCATGGCTGTGGGATCAAGAGTGTGTGATTACTAAATCAGTGCACTGATTGGTTTGCCATAGTTCTAAAGGCTAAGATTAAGGATGAAAATGCTACATCTGCCATAGGCAGTTATTTGCATAATATGTAAGGAACAGAAAGAGGGATAATATATTCTTGCCTGCTTTTGTTGTGGGCTATTTCTTCTCTGAGGTCTTCCTCTGCAATGCTGCACTGCCTTGGAGCCAGGTAACCATGGACTGAAACCTCTACAAACTGTGAGCCAAGTAAACCCTTCTCCCTTTACTTTTGGGTGTTAGGTATTTTATCTCAGCAATAAGAATAGTAACTAAGATAGTACTATTTACCTTCTTTGCTGCAATGTAAGGTCCATGAGGATTTTAAATATATATAGTCAAACTAGAAGAGCCTGCATCTTGTACCTGGTGCTATTATCTCAATTTATTTTTAGGAAATGGGAGGGGAATCTTTAGTTTTCTGTGAAAAGTAAAATATGATTAGACAGTTTAAGTTTTCTCTAAATTTCTTGTTTTATTGCTCACAACTTTTAGCAAAAGCACAGTTTGTTTAGCTACTCAGGCCTTTTTTCCTTTGGTTCTTTACTCATTCATTATAAGCTTATTGAGTGTTCCAGTATGGCCAGAATTATTCTGGCTGTCAAAGATATAGGTGCGAATAAGAGGGACAGAGATCCTGCCCAGCAACATTTTAGGAGGGTGATATAGCCTGTTAGTCCATATGCAGACAAATAATGTATTTTGAGAACAAGTAAGTGCTATCAAGATTATAAAATACCCTATATGGGTAGATCATGGATCTGCTTTAGACAGTGATGTCTTCTTAGAGGAGGCAGGACCTGACCTAGTTAATAAATACATGTTGAACATATGCTAGATGTTGTGGGAGGTGCTGAGTACACAGTAGTGAGCAAAATAAGCAAAATCAATATGTAAGATATATGAGGTATGATTGAAAACTATAATGGCTGTTTAGATTTAAAAAATTTATTACTGTAAAAGACACATTAATTCATCTTAAATGCTTTCTTCCCTTTTAATATCCTACATTCTTTCCACCCTCTGAAATAGCTGTGGAAGTCTTTCTTTTCATGGATGACTTTAGTGGTGCTGTTGTGGTTACCTCAATGCCTAAACTGATTTAAAACACTTTCATGGTCATTTTGACCTTGGGGAAGAGCCAGAAGTTGCATGTTGCCAGGTCTGCTGAATAAGGTGGGTGAGAACACAGTCTGCCTTTCCATTGGACGGCACTTGGCAGCAACACTCACCATATTTTTGGACAGGAAAAGGACTTCTGGAATGGCTTCAGAAAGTGGCAAGAATGATGGGACAAGTATATCTGAAGCAAGAGGAATATCTTGTAGGAGATTAATGACAATATGTCTTTTATTGCAATATATTTCTCTCTGTGTCTCTGTCTTTTTATCTCCCTTAGCCTCTGTCTCTGTCTGTCTGTCTCTATTTATTTATTTAGGTACCAGGAATTGAACTCAGGACCTTGTGCTTGCCAGGCAAGCACTTATTCCACTGAACTATCTCCCTGGCTTGCTTTTCTTTCTTTCTTTCTTTCTTTCTTTCTTTCTTTCTTTCTTTCTTTCTTTCTTTCTTTCTTTCTTTCTTTCCTTCCTTCCTTCCTTCCTTCCTTCCTTCCTTCCTTCCTTCCTTCCTTCCTTCCTTCCTTCTTTCTTTCTTTCTTTCTTTCTTTCTTTCTTTCTTTCTTTCTTTCTTTCTTTCTTTCTTTCTTTCTGGCAGGATCTTGCTTTATAGTTCAGGCTGGACTTAGACTCACTATGTAGTCCAGGATTGCCTCAAGCTCAATGGTGATCCTCTTGATCCTCTTGCTTCAGCCTCCTGAGTGCTAGGATTGTAGGTGTGTACCACTATTCCTGGTTTGTAATACATTTAAGAACATTTAAACATTCACCATACTTGATCTCCCCTTATATAGTTATCATAGGAAGTCAATGATAATACCAAGCATTTGAGGCTGAGAGAACAAGCACAAGGGTGCTGGTGCAGGAGTGTGCCTGAATGTTGGTGGAACTGCAGGGAGGCTGTAATGTCTGGAGCAATACGGAGAGTTGGGAGAAGCAGACAACATGAGGCAGGTGTGGTAAAGACAGGCACCACCTCTGGATTTTCTTCTGAGAGTATGGAAGGCTGTTGAAGGCTTTTAGTAGTGCAATGACATGGTCTGAACTACAGCTATCAGAGAAAGTTGGCTGATGTGGAAGCAAGCCAAAGAGACAGCTAGGAAGCTTATATATAACTTAAATCTCCATTGTACAATGATATAATCGATCTTCTGAATCTGGGAAAATTATGAATTCAAATATATTGGTATTTATTTACTTATTGGTATTCAGTACAGGGTCTACAGGGTCTCACTATGTAGATCAGACTCATAGTGATTCTCTTGTTTTCAGCCTCCCAAGTGCTGGGATTATAGGCGCATGCCACCATGCCCAGTCTCAGTTGCAGTCTTACCATGCCCTGTGGGTGGGGCTGGCAGGGCACACAGTCACTGTGTTCTGCTTAAGCAGGTGCTTTAGTCTGTTGAGCTATCTGGCCGGCCCAAGATATTGGTCATTAGGGGAATTTTGTTTGAGTATGATGGTGACAGTCTTTTCCTAACACTGAGGCAGACAAAGCCTCATGTTATATAAACTGACACAGAAAGACTTACTCTCAATAAAATGGTAGATTCTGAACATTTTACCCGAAAAGTCTATGTTCCTTTTCAAAGGCACAACATAAAGGTCTTTTACAAATAGCCCTTTTGTAAATTGCTCAGGTTTAACCGCAAATCACCTTCTCCTGGCCAGAGAAGACAGCTCTTCTGCTGCTGGCCACAAGGTAATTCTTCAGCAGATACTAGAATACCAGGGAGAGTGTAGTTTTGTTGTGTAGAGGAGCTGTGTGTGGTGGTTGCTGGCCTCTGCCTGCAGAACTTCCCATGTTTTTTCCTTTTTGCACAGCTGTTCATAGAAGACAACTAAGTTTATTTATAGTACTAACTCATTGTCATGTTCCATATTATCCTGGCCAGGGGGCTTGTCTGAATTCATCCAGAATGGAATCTAGCTTCGAGTTGGAGGTCAAGACTGAACTGCAGCTTCAGAGAGCAGAAATTACTTTGGGTTGAGGCCCACCACCTTTCTGGGGACCCTGTTGGTCAGAGAATTTTGTGAGATGCTGCAGAGGAAAGGAAGGTGTCGCTATAGTGACAGAGATTAAATTTCCTGCCAGTACCTGGTGGGTGAATGCTTAGAGAAGCTTCTCTTTGATTTAGAGAGCTGTAGAAGTATGACATTTTAAAGCTCTCAAGTGTGGAGGAATTATATCCACACCCACTGTGGCAGCACAGTTGTCTGGGCAGAGCTGTGTTTTTCTATTTAAAAGCCATAGAATTGGGCAGTCACCTCCAGGCAGGCCCAGGTGCCTGTGCCTTGCCAGGTTCCTGGGGCTTAGCACTCATTGCAGCACTGAAATGGTGCCAAAGTCACTCCTTCATTTTGACAGTGATGGGCTTAGTTGATGGCTCTGGGTTTTCTTGATTCCCTAAAACTGTGGCAGTATAACCCAGCTCTTGGCTGCTGTATGGTCATGAGGCTGAATGGATCAGGCATGACAAAGAAATAGAAACTATTGTAAAAATAATGACTGACATTTTGGCAGCCTTTTGGGGTTTTGACATGCTATCCTAGTTGGTCCTTGTACTGAGACAGGAGAGGAAAGACCTGTTATTATCATACTGCTGAAATTGGTGGGGAAGCTGAAGCTCAGAGAGGCTGTGGTGTGTTTCAGATCACACAGTACTGTAGTGACAAAGCAAAGGGCTGAAATCCACTAAGCTCAATGTCAATAACCTCTGCCCAAGGATAGCTTTTCTTCCCAACCTCCTTTTACTCTTTAGGAAACTGAGGCACTTAAAGAGTCATTAATTTGCCCAAGTTCACATGGCTCAGATTCAACACAGATCTATGACTCTAGAATACATGCTCTTAATGAATGTCTGGGCTTGAAAATGAAGCAATCCTATTGATCATTCTGCTATGACATGGGCTGGCATTTTTACAAACACATATATCTTCTGCAAAGAGATGCAGACTTCCATAATCCCTACATCCATTCATGATAAAATCTCTGAAGACTATAGACGTACAAGGAGCTTATCCCATGAGTGAAGTAAATACTATAGGAGCATTTTCCTGGTCTATGAATTAACTGTCATTCTCTACACTGAGTTTAGATCCTTCAAGGTCTGGAAAACTCCCAAGAATCTCAAGGTGGGCTGAGATTCTTACTGTATTTGTGAACAGGTGTGTCTCAGAAGGTCACTGAAAATGCTCCTTCATCTGAGCCAGTGAGGTACTAAGAAGACTCAAAACATTTTACCAAAAGATTCCTAGAATTAATAACCAAATCCAGCAATGTAGCAGGATACAAAAATCAAGACACAAAGATCAATAGTATTCTTGTACATCAATAATCATTGAAAAGCCGGGCGTGGTGGTGCACGCCTGTAATCCCAGCACTGGGGAGGCTGAGGCAGGAGGATTGTTGCGAGTTCAAGACCAGCCTGAGCTACAAAGTGAGCTTAAGGCCAGCCTGAACTGCATAGTGAGACCCTGTCTCAAAAAGACAAAAAAAAAAAAAAAAAAAAAAAAAAAAAAAAAAAAAAAAAAAAAAAAAAAAAAAAAAAAAAAAAAAAAA
>PVKA01015611.1:0-32403 GCA_004027165.1 Ctenomys sociabilis | reverse complement strand
CAGATAAAAAAGAACATCAGAAGATGGAAAGATATTTCATGTTCCTAGGTAGGTAGAAACATAGTCAAAATGGCCATGCTTCTAAAACCAATGTACAGGCTTAACACAATCTTAATGAAAATACCAAGAAAATTCTTCACAGAACTGGAGGAAATAATCCTAAAATTCTTATAAAACCAGAAGAGACCCAGAATAGGAAAATCAATCCTAGGCAGCAAGAACAAAGAAGGAGGCATCTCAATCCCAGACTTGAAGCTATATTAAAAGGCTAAGGTAATGACAACAGCATGGTACTGGCAGAAAAATAGATACATGGGTCTGTGGAGTGGCATAAGGACCTGAATGAGAATCACAAGGTCTTGGGTTTGAACACTGGTACCAAAAAAACCCTCACAAAAACCAGATATGTAGATCAATGGAAGAGAATAGAGGATACAAAAGCAACTTTAAGCATATTCAATTTTTTTTTTGTCTTTTACAAGTGGGCCAAAAACTTCCCTTAAAGATTTAATCTAGCCTCTAGTCTAGTCTCTTACCATGCACTCAAATAAAATAAAAATGGATCAAAGATCTAAATTTTAAAACAGAAACAATCCTCTAGAAACCAAAATAAATAAAACTTTCCTTTTTCTGGCTTATAAAAAAATAAAACAAAAATTCATAACAAAATAATAATAACAATAGTTATTATTAGTAGACTAGAGAACTACTTTGTTATCTTTAAAGTAGTTACTCAGCATACAAGACATAAACCTAAAAGATATTTACAAAAAGGAAACAATTATATAAAAAACAAAAATTCTTTTCAAATTTAATGTTAACAGCAGTGCCATGATCTGAATATTGCTCTCTCCTCAAAATTCATGTGTTAAAACCCTACTCCCCCCACTGATGGTATTAGAACATGGGGACCTTTGATTCCCTAGGAGTACTGCAGCCCTAAGACTCTAATCTGTGAAAATTATGATGAGGGCCATGCCCAGGAAAATTGGGAGAGTGGGGCAACCTGGAGACCTGAAGTCTGAAAACCTGGAAGCCTAACAAAACTGCAGATAAGCAAGAGATTCTGGCTCCACTGTGTCTCGAAAGAAGGCCCTCTACTCAAAGAGCCTTGGACCAATGAAGGTTAAACCTTATGATTTAGTGTTGCTTGCTCTGTGAGGTTTCAGACTTACTTGGCAAATGCTATTCTTTTCTACTTTTCCTGTTTGGAATAGAAATGTCTATCCTACACCTGTCCCATCATTGTGCTGTGGAAGCAGATGCTATGCTTGATTTCACAGTTTCACAGCTGGAAATAAATTTGCCTCAGGATGAATCATACCTTGACTCTCACCCAAATCCGACTTAGATGATATTTAGATGAGTCTTAGGACTCTGACTTTAAAGTTGATGCCAGAATGAGTTAAGTCATTTGGACTACTGAGATGAAATGGATATTTTTTGCATGGGAGGACACAAAATTTTGGGAGCATTTAGTGAAATACAATGTCTTGAATGTTAGTATTCCCAAAACTCAAATGTTGAAATCCTAAATATCTCCTCCTATGGTGATGGTATTAGGAGATGAGGCATTTGGGTGATGATTAGCTCAGGGATGAAATTAATGCCTTTACATAATAAAAGGCCTAAGAAAGCTTGTTTTCACCTTGCATCATGTGGGAACATAGTGAGAAGGTGGCATCTATGAACCAGAAGCATCTTCGCCAGACATTGATTCTGCCAGTCCCTAATTTTGAATTTCTTAGCTTTTAGAACTGTGAATAATCAATTTCCATTGTTTGTAAACTTCCTCACTTGTGATATTTTCTTATAGCATTTCCATTAGACTAAAACAAGAATGTTGGCCCAGCTGTGAACCTGCTGAATTTTGGTCTTGTGCCTTGTAACACCAGCTTTTTCACAAATTCAGTGAAGCACTATTCTGTGAAATTAAATACGGCCATGACTGTTTGGTAAACTCCTATAGGACAGCTGTCCTCTTACTCTCTCTGCCATCTCAGCTCCCACCAGTCCTGGTGTAAAGGTTTATAGAACTTGATATCTGCAATATATTTTCTGGTTAGTAAACATTAACATATTTGCATCAGAGGGTACCTTTCATCACCCGTGACTCACCCCATGAAATAGGAAACTTTATTAAATTTTATTGTTGCAGAAGTGATTTTGGGGGGTTGGGAGGCAGGAAATCCCTTTGCAAGCAGGATCTAAATGAATTGTGTGTGACAAACATCTAGGGGAGTTTTCTTTCAGGCCGTGACCATCCCTCTGTGCAGTCATTTCTCCACAATGCCAGCTTTGCAATGCAGTCTTCCACACCCCAAGCTATTCTTGAGTTTCAAGGCTGACAGCAGACTCTGATAGGATACCCTGGCTTTAAATTCCTAGAAATTAGCAGTAATATCTCACTTTTAACCATGAGTCAAATAAGGACTATGGGACTCCTTCTTAGTACCTCACTGGCTCAAATGGAGGAGTGTTTCCCTGGTCTATGAATTAGCTAACACTCTCTGTACTGGGTTTGGATCCTTTAGGGTCTGGAAAATACCCAAGAATCTCAAGGCTGGCTGAGATTTCTTCTGTATTTGTGAACAGGTGTGTCTCAAAAGGTCTTTGAAAGAGGATCAGCTCTCTTCAGAGCCTGCACTCTCTTCAAGGTTTTTCCTGAGATGTCCTAGCATAGCATAGCCTTCTTTTAACATCCATGGAGGATGGGTTCCAGGCTCTCTTGAGAATACCAAGATCCATGTAAGCACAAGTCCTGTGTAGAAATGGTCTTATGTATTTGCATATAATCTACATAATTCTCCTGTATACTTCAAACCATCTCTAGATTATAATATCCAGCACAATGTAAAAGCTCTGTAAGTAGTCATTATGATATTATTTAGAGAATAATGATAAGAAAAACATTTGTATATGTTATTTCTTTTTTTCTTTTTTTTTTTTTTTGGTAGGGCTGGGGATTGAACTCAGGCCCTTGCACTTGCCAGGGAAGCACTTATTCCACTGAGCCATCTCCCAGCCCTTTGTATATGTTATTTCTTATTTATTTATTTGTTTGTTCGTTACAGGGTCTCACTATGCAGCTCAGACTTGTAGTGATCCTTCTGTCTCCCAGCCTTTCAGTGCTGGCATTACAGTGGAGCACTACCCACTCAGTTTCAGGGCCTTCACAGTGCACTGGGAGTTCCAGGGCTGGCACTGCATCCACTACCAGGGATCAAACTCAGGTCCTTGTACTTGCCAGGCAGATACTTAAACTATCTCTCCAGCCCCAGATGTGATATCTTTTAGAAACATTTCTAATCCAATGCTGGCTGAATCCACTGATGCAGAGGGCCATCTATGCAGATGGAGAGTACTCAGTCTACTCAACACTGAGATGTGCTAGTTTTTTGGGGCTGCCATACATAATGAAATGCCTCAAGCTGGGTGGTTTTAAATGAAAGAGATTTTCTCAGTTTTGGAAGTCCAAGGTCAAGGTCTTGGCCAATTGGTTTATCCTGATGCCTCTCTTCCTGGCCTGTGGGTGGCCAGTTTTTGGCCTGTGTCCTCATATCATCTTTTCTTTGGTCTCTTTCATGTGTTTCAGTTAGCTCCTCTTAAATGAAATCACTTGTACTTCATTAAGGCCTACCCAAATGGCCTTGTTTTAATGTTATCATTTCTTTCAAAGCCCTATCTCTAACATAGTCACATTTTAAGGTATTCGGGGTTAGAACTTCAGCATAAATTTTGATTTGGAGACAATCATATCACCTTGCTTTTTTCTTAACAGTGTGAGGATTCAGGCTCAAGTTTCAGGGTAAAAGAAAACAGGACCATCCAAAGTCACCCCGAGGAGGAAAGAGACCCTTGAAGAAGATTGGGAGTTTGACTGTGAGGGCCTTGCAGGACAAGGGGGAAGAACCAGAAGGAATTGCTCAAACACAGGAAAGCCCCTTTAGATGTATCTGTTAAGGGAAACGCTAGTGTCTTTCCTTTTAAACCAAATGACAGTTTTTGTATTTTTGAAACAAAATTAAACAAATTTTAACATCCTGCTTTGTAGTCTGTTTAGGTCCCAGGTGTAGTTGCAGAACCTGGCACTGCCTGGGGCACCATCTAACACTGAGCGTCTGCCTTTGGCAACTTGCACTTTGTTGGCAGCTGAGCTGTCTGTCAGCAGCTCCTCAAGCTCAGACAAGCACATATATCTTAATTACAGTGGAGCACACATTCAGGGACACATGGGTTGGAGCAGTGTGTCCCCAAAGATACATCTCTGGGGGAAAATCTGTATAATCTGTTTTTCTGACTTTGAATATGTCCTCTTTGAGAAAGAGCTGAATAATGGCACATATTTTCTTTTAAAAATTATTATCTTGGCTTCATCACCCCCTGCCTTTCAAAGTGTTTTATTTTGACAACTAAAAGCCAGGGGGTAGCATTAAAATATTTGCACTTTCTGTTTAATTGCTGGCCAGGGTGTGATTTCAGCAAAAGGGGCATGTTGATTGTCCTGGATGTTCATGTGGTGTCACTAACGTTACTTTCAGGCTTTAAGTCTATCTAGCAGCAGGGGAAAGTGATACTTAATTGGATTCTTGCAATCTTAGAGGCAGCAATTGCTCTTTGCTTTAGAAGCTGTATATTGAGTTCAGAGTTGAACCAGCTCAACCCCAGCACTGCATCTACCTATTAACTTCACAGGCAGTTAAATCGAGGAATATAAAACCACACGACTAACTGTGCTCATAGCAGCTGAAAACCAGATAAGGCAATCTTCAAATCCTTTATTTTACCATATTGTGGGTGCTAATTACATTTTCAGTGATAAATAACAATGCAAAATTTCCCTTTGTCCAATGTCCTCTCAATGATCCCTGTGGAAAAGATTATATTTCTTAACTGGGGACAATCTTGGGAAGGTGCTTGGGAAGGCCTTCATAGAAGGAACTGTCAAAAGACACTTGAGAGTATTGGCCTCAGGAGAGGTAAGAGAAGAGGGAATAAGCCACATTTCAGAGAACCGATGGTAGCTGTGGACTATGGAGGCTCTAGCCAGTGGTTTTCAACCCTGCTGACCACGAGAGCCACCTGAAGGCTTTTACCTAATGTGATGTTCGGACCCCAAGGCACATCAACTAAATAAAAATCCCTTTGAGTCATTGTATAGAATTGGACATTTATATTTGCTGAAAGATCTCTGTGAGAATCTCCTGTGCAGACTGGATTTGTGATCTTTTGCTGCAAAGAGATGACAATTGCTCAGGATTCACATTTATTATTATTATTGTTAATTGAATCAGTATTAACAGAAATAATTTGTGACATCAGTAGGATGGTATGAAGGTGAATATCTAGTCTGACTCTAGTATTCTCATCTATAAAATCTAAACAGCAATAATCTAACTTTTTGAAAGAGATTGTGAATGATCTCGCCATTGACATCTTCTTCATTGGTTATCATAGGCAGGGATTGACAGACATATGAACTTCTGTTTACTTTTAGAAAGTTATGAAAGGTTCTAACTGTAACTTTACATAAAAGACCTCACCTGCTACTCTGGGATCCTATGATTATATTGGGTCTGTCCCAGATGTTGTAAAAGTCAAAACTCCAGCCTAGCCATCAAAGACCTGACAAAGTCATGTTTGGGAGGGAAATGGAATGATCGGTAATAGTTTATTAGCAGGGTGTTTAGGGGGTTTGTCAGGGTTCCCTTTTAAAGGCAATAATATATTATCTATGCAAAATGATGTAACTTGCAACTGGGAACTGTAAATCATCCATGATTCTCTTTTTCTTTGGCAGCACAATTTTCTAAATATGGATTTGATTATCTAGAAAGACTGAAGAGAATGGGGGAGCTCAAGGCAGCATGGTTTTAATGGAGAAACAGAAAAAGCAAATATAGATGTGTCTGCTACCTAGGTTTGCTTTAAAATGGTGCTGGATGGATAAAGAATGGTGCTTGTATCTTCACGTTATTGAACCATTCTCTCATGAATTTGAGCTTAAACAAGAGCAGTTGGAAAGGTAGAATAAGGGCTTGGAGATAGCTTGATGGTCTAAGTACCTGCCTGACAAGTGCAAGGACCTGGTTTGATTCCTGGTACCTCATGCTGTGCTGGTCCCTTGCAGAGCTGGCCACTGAAAATCAAGCCTGGTGGTGCACACTTGTAATCTCAGCACTAGGGAGGCTGAGACGAGAGGACTACTAAGAGTCCAAGCTGCATAGCAAGACCCTGTACCAAACAAACAAACAAACAAATAAACAATAAAGAAGAGGGTAGAATAAGATGTTCGCCAAACACCATGAGTAAGAAAGGAAAAGTGCTGGTAGGATGTGTTACATTATTTTTTGCTTCATTAAAAGCATTAGTTGGAGGGACCCAAAATAACCTTTACTTTTTATTTTAAAGAGAAAAAAACCCAATGAAAACAATGATACAAAATTTCAAGATGACATCAGAGAGTAACTATGGTTAATACATTGCATATTGTAATCTTCAAGGTAGTTGTTCAGATTATAAGACACATGAAAAATTGATCAGACAAGATAAGCACAAACTTTTCAATGATCTGATAGAAATTAGTGGTGCAGCTATCTTAACTATCTTGTATGTGTGTACATGTATGTATGTTTGTCTGTTTATTTATTTTCCCCTTTCCTTCCCTTCTTTTCTCCTATCCCCCATCCCAGTTGCTTTTTCCTTTTAAACATCTCATTTCATAGTATCTACTGAAACATTTTGGATCTTACTCTTTCAGCTTCTTATACTAAGGAGACATTGCAATGTTTACACATATGAGTCTGATTTATTTAACTTATGAATATAATCTCAAGTTGCACCCATTTACCTATAAATAACTCAAGTTTGTTCTTCTTTATAACCAAGTAGTATTCCATTGTATAAAAATACCACACCTTTTTTTTTTTAACCATTCCATAGTTGATGGGCATTTGGGTTGTTTTCAAGATTTAGTGAAGGCAGTTTGTGCTGCTATAAACATAGGTGTACATATATTACCAGGTATGATGTTTTTAATTCTTCTGGGGGAAATATCTAGAAAAGGAAAGGTTGAGTGGGACTTGTAATCCTAGCATTTATTTATTTATTTGTTTGGAACAAGGTCTCACTATGCAGTTTGGACTCGTAGTGATCCTTCTGTCTCAACTTCCCCAGTGCTGGGATTATAGGCATGTGACACTACACCTGGTTTTGGTGGCCTGCATTGTGTGCCTGGGTTCTGAAGCTGGCACGGTGTGTGGTACTGGGGATTGAACCCAGGTCTTTATGCTTGCCAGGCAGGTACTTAGACCATTGAGCTATCTCCTCAGCCCCAATTCTAGGTTTCTGAGCAATCTCCACACTGATTTACACAGTGGTTGTATCAGTCTACACTCTCACCAGCAAAGGAGAAGGGTTCCTTTTACCCCATAGTCCCTCCAGCATTTGTTATTGGTTGACTTCTTAATGATAGCCTTCTTTCTGGAGCAAGATAGAATCTCAGTGCTGTCCTAATTTTCATTTCTTGAAAGACCAATGATGTTGAACATTTTTGCATGTATTTAATTGCTACCAAATAGCCTTTATGCTGCACTGAGTCAGAGGCTATTGGAAATGCATCTGAGTCTTAATTTTTTCCTTTTTGTTTTCCTCCTCCCTTCTCCATTCTTGCCAATCTACTACATACTTACTGTAGATATCATAGTAGTTAGATAAAACAGGAAACTAAAAACAAAGCAAAAGACAAAGCATTTTAAAAATAGTTATTTGTTGCTGTATATTAAGAGCTTATTGAGGAGAAGTGAGCAAAGTCCCTTTCTCAAATTTATTCCTGAGATGGACAGGGGCACACAGGAAAGGTGTGGCCTGAAGAGATCTTCCATTAACAACCAACTTATTGTCATCCAGTTTTCTTTATTTATTTTAACTGAATTAGGTCCTTGGAAATAGAGTCAGAGGGCCCGGCAATTTTCTTCTCAAAGACTAGCAGCAAAGGAAAGCTGGAATACATTAATCATAAATGAGTCAATTAATTACAGCTCTCCTTCCCTGGTGGGGTCAGTGCTGGCAACAGTAGGCCCCAAGTTATTTAGGGAATTAGACACTGAAGATGCCCTTTATAGAGCCAATTATATGGAAATGAATTACTCTTTCAGATAACAATATGCTATTCTCTTAGAACATGCAGAGAAGGGTGTCTTTTTTGTTTCATATTAGGCTGCATGCAGTTTTCCATGATAATTAAAGACCTGAAATGATTTGTGGAAAAGCAAAGGTTTCTTCTGATTCTGGTTTTCTGAATGTAAGGATACTGTATACTCAGAAAATATGGGGTGTTTGTTTTGCTGAGTGATGAGCTGGTATTTGAGTAGGTTTTAAGAGGTGTTACAGGAGTGCTCAGCAGCTCTGAAGAAGACTGTATGGCAGGCAAAGGGTGAGAGTCATACCATGGGCTCTTCACTCACTCTAGGAGAATAACAGGGAGGAAAATCTACCAAAAGCACTTTGGAGCCCACACTGCTCTGTCATACATGGCCATGGCATGGTGTGGCCTCTGCTGTGTAGGATAACAGGCAGGTACACAAGCTGGGGGACAGTGTGGGCTTGAGGTAGACTGAGAAGGGCCAAGGAGTCATCTGTCCTGACAGCCATCTGTCCTGCTCAGAGCCCAGGCTGTTCATGCCTCATCACTAGCAGAGTCTGGCCTGCGGTATCTCCCATCCTCAGCCCATCCAAGAACTGACCAGTGTGGGGAGAAGGGAATGGATTAGGGTGCTTGTTGTGTGGCTACTAAGTAGAAATCTCTAACATTCCTCCAAAAGGGAGTGATCAAGAAGACTACATTGAGGCTTCTCATGAGAACACTGTGTAAAAGCTGGAAAAGAATAAGATTCCTCTCTGGTTCCCAACATGCCCTGTGTGCGAGGAAAACAAGAGCCAGATACTCAGACATATGGAACAGTGCATTTATATAAAACAACCACAAATGAAGTGGTATGTTTCAATATATGTACAATTATTTAGGTTGTATCACATGAAATTACCCATATGAAGGTAAAAAAAAATCACCAGTCTTCAGTTTCCTGCAGTTTAGCTTGGAGTTTCTTCCCTGTGGCACTATTGATATATTGGGTTAGATGACTCTTTGTTTGGGTGTGTGTCTAAGGGAGGGAGGGATTTTGTGTATTGTATGATCCTTAGCAGCATCTCTGGCCTCTGCCTTCTAGATGCTGGTAACAGCGTCAAGTTATGACATCTAAAACCATCTCCAGACATTGCCAAGAGGATCCCGAGGGGCAAAATCTAACCCCTGACCTGGAAAACCACATATCTAATGTGACATATGTGAATAAAAAAGATGTGAACAGTAAACTGAGATGCTACTAGTTACCTTAGGGCAGGAGACGATATAGAATGTTGCAGCTTTACCTACCTGTATTGTTTAAAATAATTGTATTCCTGTATTATATGGGCCACAAAATAAAGAAACTAGGATTGTGCTTACCTGGAAAGGACTATGTGACTATGTGGGTCTCACAGATACCAGGGGTAGCAGGAGATAACGCTATGCCTGCTTCTCTAGCAGCTCGCAGGATTGTGCTTTGGCACTGGAGTTTTGGCAAGGCCGTCAGTGGGCTTAACCTGAATACCTTTCTATCCTTAGTGTACTAAAGGGTGTTTGAGACAGGTGCTACTTTAGGGAGTCAAGAAGGCTGGAATAGGGAATTTCTAAGGCACTGGGGGGAAGGAAGAGGCATGAAAAAAGGCTTTCGATACATCCATGAGAACAGACAGAATGGTGAAGCCAACCCACTGGGTTGAGTCTGAATATCAGAATTGAGGCAAGAAGGGAATATGGAGCTGAGAATAGAAAATGAGCAACTCTGTCTACTTTACTTATTTTGAGGGCACTCTCTGTACTATAGTAAACAAGTGGTCATCAAACATGTTTGTTTACTATCTAAGACAGTGGTTCTCCAACTTGGTTACTCACAGAATCACCTTGGAAAAATGAAGAGAAATAGCTTTCCAGACCCTACTTTAGACTGACTGAATAAGAGGCTGAGAATGCTGAAATTGTCAACAGAGATTGCACCTGGGGAAAATAATACATGGTTCACAGTATTTTCCAGAAAGTTCCATGTGGTTCTTTCTAAGCTCCCCAGGCAATCCAAGAAATTATGATTTAAGAAAGAATGCTCAAGTGGAACTTTGGGTTGGTTTTAAGATGAGGAGGATATTCATAAATTTCATTTTAATATGCATTGGAAATAAGCTGGATTCATACTACCAAATTACAATGAAATGTTTCAGTTCCAAATTGGTGTTTTAAAATACTAGAAGAAAAGAAAAGCACGATTGAGGCGTCCAACAGTTATTTATTGGGCATCTCTGGCTACAGAGACATCTCTGAGAGAATTATAGATGAGTGAGTCTCCATCCAGAATGATACCAGAAGTTCATGAAAGTGCCTGAACAGCTCCTAACACTTAGGACAAGATCCCATCAGAGTTGGGAGAGAGGTAGAAACAATGGTCTCTGGACCTAACCCCAAGGGCAATGAAAAACCTTGTAAAACTCCACAAAGATAATCGTATAGTGGCATCATATATTTAGACCATTATTATTTACTGCTTATTAAATTCTGTTTTGTCTGTTTAGTATGTAGGTGACCAGAAAGTTTGGAGAAAAACTGGGTTCCATCTAAATATTTTTCCCTTAACTTTTATAGTGAAAAATTCCAAACATACTAAAACTTAAAAAAATACTCACCGTAACCACGCACGCGTAAACTTCACATAGCACACATATGAACTTAGCAATGGCTAACATTGTGCTACACTTACCTTTTCTTTTGGTATTGATGTAAATTTTGAGTTTTATTTATACATTTCATAACAGTTCATCACTGAGTATGTTTATACACTACTAAAAATAAGGGATTCATTTTTACAATTATCTTACTTTAGGAAAGTAAAAGTAATTTCTTAGTATTATTAAACTGTACTTCACATACAAGCTTCCAGTATTGTGTCAAAAGATATTTGCAAAGGAATTTGTATCTGCTACTGCTGTTCTGCTCCTCCTCCTCCTTTTATTGAACTGATTTCCAAGATAAATTTACACATTGCATTTGGTTGATACTTTACATTAATTTTTTAGAACCTTGACTCTTTGAAGAGTACAGTCTGATTATCTTATAGATTTTGAATTTGACTATTTCCTCATGGAACATTTAACTTATTCCTTTAGTCCCTTTTATTTTCTGAAGTCTAGAAGTTGAGCCTAGAGGCTTGACTGATAAATTCTGATTAAAAACTTTCGATGGGAATTCTTAATAGATGCATTTTTATTGCACTCTGTTAGCTCTTCAAATTTTTTTCTTAAAGATTTGAAGTAGGGATATATTTAGGTCTTGAAATCAAAGGGGTATTTTGTGATACTAAGTTTATTTTATTATAGAAAAATTGCAAACTAGAAGGTGAGATCTCTTATAATACCTTCTCAGGGTTAGAAAGCAGGATGCTCAGTGGAGCACTATGAGATGAGCACTTCAGGATTCATCCCAGCACTATTTATAGAAAATACAGTGGGATTTGAACTGGATCACAGAGGGCTAAACAGGTTTCAAAGTGGATTGGAAATCACTAGAAAATCAGAATGGATGGAGAGAACCCCATTTGAGTCAGAAGGTGAGAAAAAGGCAGAAAGTAGGAAGGATCAGAAGAAATTAGGAAAATATGTATCAGTAACTGTTAGAGGGGGCTGCTTTTGGTGACTTGATAGTTGTAAGCAAATTATCCTTAGCATGAGTTTTAATCAAGATAAGAGACATAGTTATCACATGAAAATGAACATGGAGCATCAGCCATGTTATTTTTATTTGAAGTTCACTAGAAAATCTGGAATGGATAAAGCACAAGCTTGTAATCCCAGCTACTTGGGAGGTTGAGGCAGAAGGGTAGCAAGTTTGAGGCCAGTCTGGGTAAAAATCTTTTAAATGATTTTTAAAAACTTTTATTTATTTACTTATTTATTTATTTGGTATAGGATCTTGTTATGCAGCGAGACTCATAGTGATCCTCCTGTCTTAGTCTCTTCAGCACTGGGATTACAGGCCTGTGCCACCATTCCCGATTTTGGTGGCCAGCTCTGTGCACCCGGAGATCCAGAGCCAGCACAACATGTGGTACTGGGGATCAAACCTAGGACCTTGTGCTTGTCAGGCAGGAGCTTAGATAACTGCTGAGTTATCTCTTTAGCCCTTAAAAAGCTTTTTAAATAAAAGAGCAAGCTGTGTGTGGTGGTACATGCCTGTAATCCCAGCACTAGGGTGGCTGAGGCAAGAGGATTGCTATAAGTTTGAGGCCAGTCAGTGAGTTTAAAGTAAACTTGTACTACATAGTGAGACCCTGTCAGAAACACACAAACAAACAAACAAACACAGGAATAATAGAAATGGGGCTTTCTGCTCAATATTCTCCCTAAGCTGAGCTCATTTCACTTCTGTGATGGTTGTTTTAAGTGTGTGTGTGTGTGTGTGTGTGTGTGTGTGTGTGTGTGTGTGTGTGATGGTTCATTTTATGTGTTAAATTGACTGGGTCATGAACACCCAGATATTTAGCCTAACTTTATTTTGAATGTGTCCATGAGATTACCTTTTTTTTTTTTTTTTTGCTTTAAACAATTTATTTAACTGAAATGGACTTACATTTGTTTCTGAAGTGACTTCCTTTAATTTGATACATATTTTCCCCATGATGATTTACAGGGTATTCAAGCAAATATAAATATTTTATAAATATTTGAATATTTGGGTATACATCTGCATGATACCTAAGCAATATTTCAGCAAGGAAAACACTGGAGAGTATGGACTACACACAGTTAGTAGGTACAGTGAACATCTGCTGCAAATATTTCTGAGGTAAGAAGGCACCACATAGTTATTCAACTAAGAAATCCACCCTTACAACACAGGATGATTTTATTTTTACATGGGACCTAGAATACTTAAGCTGCCTATTAGGTACTGAATGGCAGAGCAACACCCCCAGTTCATGCCATGAATTCATAGGAAATAGGTTCCAACAACTCAGGTTCTTTTCCATTGGTTCTCACAAAGTCGGCTTCTCTGGGTGGGGCAGGCTCTAGCTTAAGTTGAACCCAGGTGCCTTTCTCTTTGGTTTCCTTCTTTTTCTGATCATTTTCCTTGACACGTTTCAGGAAACTATCATGACTTTCTGAGTGTTTAATATGCTCAATATGTACATTAATCCTCTTGGCAAGTATCTTGCCCTTAACTTGCTTGTTTACAACAATGCCAACAGCATGCTGGGCAATGTTGTAGACTCTTCCCGTTTTGCCGTGGTAACATTTGTGAAGCATTTTTTTTTGTACAGTACCCATTCCCTTGATGTCTACAATATCACCCCTTTTGTAGATTTTCATGTATGTGGCCAAAGGAACAACCCTATGTTTTCTGAAAGGTCTGGAAAATATATACTGGGTTCCCCTCCTCTTGCCCTTTGTGTTAGTCATTTTGGCCAATTACTGGAAGATGGTGGTTCCAGCCAAAAGACAAGATTACCATTTGAAATGGTAGAGTGAGTCAAAGAGATTGCTCTGTTAACATAAGTGGCCCTCATCCTATCATTCAAGGATTGAGTGGAACCAAAGCCTGATCTTCCCATAAGCAAGAACAGACTCCTTCTAGGTGGGAGTCTGTGCTGGGAATTGTAGACTGTGCTGGAATCACATCATTGGCCTTTTTTATTTTCTGGGTACAGTGGGCTTTATTGGTGGTGTGCAATAGCAGCGAGCCAGAGTTCCCGAGGGCCCTCCACATCTAGGGGGCCTGGGATGGAAGATGTGAGGGGGAGATTCTCAGCGTTGGGACTGAGTAGGGCAGTGACTACATGGCCTCTCTGTTCCTCTGGTTTCGCTGGGCTGTGTTGGGGATCCACGTACTCTTTGGAGAACACGTGGACCATGAGGTCCACCACCCTGTTGCTATTGCTGAACTCATTGTCATACTGGGAAATGAGCTTGACAAAGTGGTAATTCAGGGAAATGCTAGCCCCTGCATCAAAGGTAGACCAGTGGGTGTCACTGTTGAAGTCACAAGATACAACCTGGTCTTTGGTATAGCCCAGGATACCTTTGAGGGGACCATCTGACACCTGCTTTACCACCTTTGTGATACTGTTGTATTTAGCCACTTTCTCCAGGTGGCAGGTCAGATTCATCACTGACATGTTGGGAGTGGGCATATGGAAGGCCATGCCTGTGGGCTTCCCATTCATCTCTGGGATGACCTTGTCCATGGCCTTGGCAGTGCCAGTGGATGCAGGGATGATGTTCTGGGCAGTCCCATGGCCATCATACCACAGCTTCCCAGAGAGGCCGTCCAGTCTTCTGGGTGGCAGTGATGGTGAGGACTGTGGTCATGAGTCCCTCCACAATGCTGAAGTTGTCATGGATAACCTTGGCCACTGGGGCTAAGCAGTTGGTGGTACAGGAAATGTTGCTGACAATCTTGAGGGAGTTGTCATATTTCTCGTGATTCACACCCATCACAAACATGGGGTCATCAGCAGAAGGGGCAGAGATGATGACTCTTTTGGCACCACCCTTCAGGTGAGCCCTGGCTTTGTTCATGTAGGTAAAGACACCAGTGGATTCCACCATGTACTCATAGCCAGCATCAACCCACTTGATGTTGGCAGGATCTCGCTCATGGAAGATGGCCTTTCCGTTGATGACGAGCTTCCCGTTCTCAGTCTTGTCATTGTCATGGAATTTGCCATGGGTGGAATCGTACTGGAACATGTAGACCATGTAGTTGAGGTCACTGAAGGGGTCAGTGATGGCCACAACATCCACCTTGCCAGAGTTAAAAGCATCCCTGGAGACCAAGTATCCAATACGGCCAAATCCGGTCACTCCAACCTTCACCTAGATCACTGCTGGCTCCATGGGAAGAACAGTTGTCAGCAGGTATGGAGGAGCATAGAGCCACATCATTGGCTCTTCTGGCACCAACTGAAACTTGATAACTCAATTCTCAGGCTCCATAATTACATGCATGAACCATTCCTTCATCTCTGCCTTCTCTCGATTTATATTTCTTGAAGGAATCCTAATACAGACTTTCATTTTCTTTCTGTTTTTATTTCTTGGAGGAGTCTTAATACAGTCTTTCATTATGAGCTGGGGCTGCAAAAGAGTTTTGGCCCACCTGCTTCTGCATGATAGGGAGTGGAACAAGTAGTGGAGTGATGTTTTTTCCTTTCCACAAAGCAGATGAGTCAACCTTAGCCTCTGGGCATCAATGGGTGAGAGGGAACCAGAGAGAACAGTAACAGTTCTTTTGTTCCTTCACCAGAATCTTCCAAGAGCTTGGAAAAATTGGATCTAGAAACCAGCACATAGGCTCACAAAGCGGAAGAGTTTCCTCAGGTGTCCTGAAGATTAGAATGCACACGTATGATACCTTAAACATAGCCTTGAAAGAGAAGCTGAAATGAGCTAACTATAACAACAAAAGTTGTTTGGGGTTAGATTTAGTCAAGACCAGGAAAGAAACCTCTTTATTTTGCTGTTTGTCCTTCATAGACAAATGGAAAACATTTTTCCATCTTCATAGCACAGATTCAGAAGCTATTAAAAATTACAAGAAACATTAATAGCCTATAGAATACATTTTGATTTGGACACATTTGATATCACACACATGACAAAAAGCCTGCCTTACTACAATAGGTTGAGTCTCTGTTAGTAAAATTGAAAAGATTGATGCTTTTGTGTAAGGATCCCAAACATATTTGGCTTTTTTTTCTTGTTGGAAACAGTTTATTAGATAGTCATGAATTTTCGCTGTATTTAGCCTAAGGATGGAAGGAATAGTTTTTAATGAAAATGATAACAACAAAAGCACCCAAATTTTTGTTTCTAGCTCTGAGAAATTCATGAGGGAGTGCTAAAATCTTTTAAATGGATCTTTAATGAAAGAAATTTTTTATGCCTCTTTGCCTTTACTTTCATTGGCCTTCTACTTGAATTACAGTTCTTGAGAAAATTATTGTAATCTGAATCATTCTGAGTGGGCTTTCCCTAAAACCCATAGAACCCATGAAAACAGGGTTAATGTAATTCTTTGATACATCGAATAACTATACTTCTATGAAGTGGAAAGCCCCACTCCAGTTTCCAGAGATGCAGATGTTCAGCATAGAGTTTTCCCTTCAGTTGTTGGCGATCTATTTGGTAGTTGCTCTAAAAATTAGACATAAGAATTATCACAGTCTATGATCTAGGAAGAATTTCCTCTGCTTCCTTTAATGGTGAGGACTGTGTTAAAAACTCAGTCATGATTTCTCTGGCACTAGACTCCTACGCTAATGGTAATGCAGCATTACTAAGGATCATTTGAAAGTGATTCCTGTGCTCATCACCCTGGATCTTCCCTACCAAGGTTCTACAAACTGAAGAATTGGGCAACAGTTTCTCTCTGAACAAAAGCTGCTTCTGAAGGTGGTGAAAATGCGTCTCTGTTCCACAGTGTTTCAGTTTAACAAATTAATCATGTTGAATAGGTACTGGCTAGGTACTGAGCCTTTAAACCTTAAATGATGATTGCTAGAAAAATAAGATATTCTAGCCAATAAATTGAGTAGAAGTGTATACATGGAGAGAAGTAGTAGAGAATAGCCCCATTGAAACAAGGGGTTAAACAGGAAAGTATTTGTACAGGGAGGTTTTGCCCAGCAGGATTTTGAAAATAACCTGGTATTTTATGACAGGTGGTTCAGGTAGTACATGAAGTAGGTGCAAAAATAGTCATAAAACAGAAGGTACTGTATCTACTTTTCTCTTAAAACTTATTTTTCCATATGTAATGTAGCTGAAGATGGAGGGGAATGTTAGAGCTATTGGGAGTGGAGATGTTCAAAGTGTAATGTTTTCTTTCATCGTTTTCCACATTAATGAGGACTGGCTCACAGATGTATTCAGTTTCTCTGAGCTCTGCGTTTTCTTGTTTATGACTGAGAAATGAATAGGTACATGTCCTATTTGGTTTGGTAGAGCACCTGTTGTAATATATCTACTAAGAACTGAGTTTAAAGTTGTGCCTATTTATTTGTTCTTGGATTTATATTTGAGGAACGTTTTTTCCAGCACTAGAAGGAATAGTAAGTAGGTTATGGATATACTACTGAATCTTCCAATATGGCACCTGGTTAATGACAAATTAATGACTGGAAGAACAATTCTTATAGCATTAAAGAAGGGAGGTGATGTGTTGAATACACAGAAGAAAGTTATGAAACCTCAGTTAGGCTTAATGTGAAAAAAGAAAAATTGAGAACACATTTGTTGTATAGATTTTAGTACACCAGAAAGAAACAACCTCTATAAGTAAGAAGTTGCTGTAGGAGGGGCTCATTGAGGAAACATAGCTGTCAAATAAAAATCCACATTGAAGGCTAAAAAGCATAAGTATATATCAGCAGAGAAAATTGGATGTGTAAAATTTTCAGTGGCTTTGAAATGTTCTTAAAGTGCAGTGGCTCTTTTTCCCTAATGAAAGCATACAGAGACTCACACCACGTAAGCAGGGTACAAGTGCAGGTAGGGTTCCTATCCACTACACTTTTATCCTTGGTCCAAACCATGACCAAGGAAGAGTATTCTCTAAAACTCCTGGTGAAATTTAGAATTGAAAATGATGTAGAAGCTAAAACTGAGAAGGTACTCCTAGAGTACATGGCAAAATGCTGAAAGTGCTGAAAAGTGAGAAGCTTGGATGAGTTACCACTAAGATAGAGCCATGAAAAGTGCAGTGGTTGATCTACTGTGACAGCTTGAGAAGTTTATAAGTGTAACTAAATCACCTCAGCAATTCCACATCTTAGAGTGTAGAGGAGCCACCCTAGGCTGGGGTGCATCACCTAAAGGATATAAAAGGGAAATTAGGAAGGACGGAGAATTCCATTTCTTTGGAGGAGCTCCGGTCTTCGCCTTCAGCATGGACGTCGTCTTCTAGCTTCTACTGCAGGTTTTAGCTTCCACCTTGGGTCCTTCAGCCTTCTGGTATAAACTCAGCAGCCTTCCATAGCAGACCCTTCAACCTCCTGATATGGACTTGCAGGGCACACTCCAGTGAGTGCCAGACCTTGGACTGAATCCTTCAGCCTCCAATGTGCAGATGCCCTCTCTGCATGCTTCTTCATCCAATTATGTGGCCGACCATTGTAAGCCAATCTTGTAATTTACTTAAAAAATTCTTTCCATGCAGCTTGGACTCATAGTGATCCTCCTGTCTCAGCCTATAATATCAGCGCTGATATTATAGGCATTCACCACCACACAGGGTTTTCTTGGTTGGCATAGTGCACCCAGGTTCTGGGGCCTGCACAGCATGCAGTATGCGGGATTCAAACCAGGTCTTTGTGCTTTCCAGGCAGATACTTAGAACACTGGGCTATCTCCCCAGCCCCAATCTTATAATTTCTTTTATATTCATAAATTTTGTGTTATATCTGTTCCTCTAGTAAAAGCCTGACTGTTACAAACAGCGTATTTTTCTGGAAGATAATACATGATTATAAAAGGTAGGTTACATTTGTGTTGTAGATTGTATTTAGGGGGAAACTCCTTATCTATTGAACAAACAAATTTAAAAATATATATCTAGAAAGTTCTTGTATTCCAGACAAGATTAAAGAAGCTATATTTAGGGCTGGGGAGATGGCTCAGTGGAATAAGTGCTTCCCTGGCAAGCGCAAGTGCTTGAGTTCAATACCCGGTTCCGCGAAAAAAAAAAAAAAAGCTATATTTGGATGTATCTTATTGAAACTTATGAATTTTATATGTAAGCAAAAATATGTTATTGATTTTTTTATGTGCCAGATAGAACATTTTAGAAGAATGATGCACAAACACAACTTATTCAGCAAGAGGATGAGGAATCTGGGGCTCACACTTTGTGTATTTCACATTAGTACTGTACTAAGTGGCAGAGTTTTGATTTAAATCAGGTGTATAAGAAGATAAAGCAACTGACTTTAGAATGAAACAACATTGGATTGCATTGTTTCTGGACTTTTTTATGTGTACATCCTGTAAATTTTTTATTTTAAAGATAAAATATAAAAATAACAATAAAATAGTTTCAAAAAAGGCTAGTAGGAGAATAATAATAAATACATTATATATTGTTACCTGCACAGTAGTTATCCAGAGTATAAGATATATGCATGCAATATTGTCCAAATAATGTTAACACAAATTTTTCTTTACAATGAATTCAGAGAAACTAGCTGTATAAGTATTTTAACTTTTTCCTTCCTTTCCCCTTTCACCCATGACAGGCACTTAGACATTTTTTTCATCTTTTTCTTTAATATTTATTTATTTATTTTTTACTTTAATTGAAGTATAAATATCAATGAGACAGTTTTAAGATACTTTGACAAGATGGATTCAATAAATTAATACATTGCAAACTGTTTTCATAATGTTTTGGTTTGTACAAGGTGCATACATTATATTATACTTACAGACATTATTATAGCAGATGTCTCTTATCAGTAAATTAAGAGACTGTAGCTGTTTATGTATCTTATTTTTTTATACCTGAATTATATCAAAGATTCAATAATTAATACTTTCTACCCTGTTATTTTCCTAGTGGTTGTCCATAGTACTAGAAGCCGACATAATATCTTGTCCAACCACCATTAGTGCAAATCTTTCTTTAATATTTATTAAACATCACATTATTCTAACATTTTTAAAGAAAATAAAAAAAACCCAGAAATGATACAGAATTTCAAAATAGGATAATAGGAAATTTACAATAATTATCGTATTGCCTAATTATCTTCAAAGTAATTGCCCATATTATCAGAAATAAATGTCACGTCAAATTGATAAAACAATATAAGCACTAACTGTTCCTTTCAATGACCCAATAGAAATTAGTAGTTCAATTACCTTACTATTTTATATGTGTGTATATATATATATGTATACATATATACATACATATTTGTATATATATATTGTTTATATATATATATATTTTTTTTTTTTTCCTCCTTTCTGTCTGTCCCAGTTTTTTTCCCCCCTTGAGCAATTTCTTTCCCTTTCATAATATCTATTGTATATTTTGGATCTTATTTACTCTTTCAGTTTCTTATACTAGAGAAATAATATGATGTTTATTCATGTGAATCTGATTTATTTCACGTATGAGATGGTCTCTAGTTGCATTCATTTACCTATAAAAACCTTGAGTTTATCTTTTTTTTTATAGCTGAGTAGTACTTTTATACTCAGTTGTTTGAAAATACCATATCTTTTTCATCCATTCCTCAGGTGATGGGTATTTGGTTTTTTTCCAAGATTTAGCTATGCCAAATTGTGCTGCTATAAACATGAGTGTACATATATCGCTGTGGTATGAGATTCTTGTAGGTAGAGAAGATGAGCATGGTTTTTCCCCTCCTTTGGGGTTCTCAGAGGTTCCCAGGCTGTCAGAGAGGCATGGGTCAGCTCTCAGACTTTATACCAATCTGGAACACCAGAAAAAATTGGAGGATTCATCTTGACAATGCTTCTCCTTCTTTTTTTTATGTATTAGTACAGGGCCTACAGGATCTCACTATACAGATAGGACTCCTAATGATCCTCTGGTTTTTAGCCTCTCCAGAGCTGGGATTACAGGCATGCCATCAAGCTCAGTCTCAGTTACCTTCTCAGTGTGCTTTGGGGGCAGGGCCAGCACAGCTTGCTAGGGATCAAACACCAGTCCCTATGTCTGCCTAAATAGATGCTTTAATCTGCTGAGCTATCTGGCCAGCCCTGACAATGCTTCTTGACACCATATTTTTATTGTAGTCATGTCTGGAGTTTTATGAAAAATTGATAGATGAGTGAGCCCCATTGTAGCCCAGCCACTCCTGGAAGTAAGATCACATCACTAGCTTTGAGATTTGCTCTTCTGCAGACTCATTTGGAAAAAAAAAAGATTGTTGTACAGACATTCTAAGTTTACCTCAGTTATGTGTAGAGGCTATAACTTGTTATTCCAATATCTTCAGTATTTTGAGGTCATGGGCCAGCTAAATATTCTCCCTCAAATTAGTTTTGCACATGGTTATCAGTTCACTAGGTGCTGCATCTATATTAAATTGTGAGTGCTAGTAGGAAAAAAAGACATACTGTGAGCAATGACAGAAAATTTACAGACATAGTTATGATAGGTGATGAAAAAATGGCTTCACAGTTGTTGAGTGTAATAACTTGAAAAGTATAAAACAGAATGTTTAATAGAACAATGATGGATTAATTAAAACTTTATATTAGATTGATGAAGTCTTACAGGACCAAGGAAAGCAAAATGTCTCAGTTCCTTGCCCTCCATAGTAGGAAACAGAAAGCTATTTGATTCTTGATCTAAATGAATAATTATGAATGTTTTTGAAAAGTAAAAAAGAAATTATTAATAGAATTTAAATCAGGCTATACTTCAGTCAGTACCAAAAAAATCAACACTGAAATGTGTTGAAGAAGGAATCGGATAAAGGGGCATTAAAATAAGAGGTAGAGATAACTTTTCAAGGATATCTACTGTGAAAATTAGTAGAAACCCAGGGCGGTAGCAGGAGGAGGATGGGCGGTCAGGAGAGGGTTTTCTTGTTCTGTTAAGGGTGATCCTGGTGGGGACAGGTATCAGTTATTTTCTTGGCTAACACAATGTACATGACACTGATAATTCGCAGAGGAAGGAGTTTTATGTTGCTTTTGGAGTTAGAAAGTCTAAGATTGATTGCTTCATCTGTTTGACCTCTCGTGAGAGAGTCATCACAGCAGCAGGGACATGTGTGAATGAAGTGGTCAGGAAGGCTGGGATCAGGGGACAATCTGGATCCTTTTATAGTAGCTTAATTTTATAGGAACTAAGTAGGGTTCTGTGGTCAGCACTCTCAGTGACCTAGTCATATTATACTACTCTCTGCCTCTTAAAGGACCTATCACCTGACACAGACAGGACCCAGCAATCTGTAGGGAGCACATTCAAACCACATCCACACCAAGGCAACTTGTTTGCATGACAATAAGAACAATGAGAAGAAGACACTGATAATGTGAGAGAGGAAAAAGATAATAGCTGTTGTAAAGTCTGTAAGATGGGGAGCCAAGGGACCTAGGGCACAGGCAGAGCAGTCCTTCTTAGGCGGGAGAATAAACATGAACCTATTACCATGGAGGAAAGGTAGATTGCTTGGCTATAAGGATGATGAGCTTTATGCTCTTAGGCATTTACTTAACTCTAGAAATACTGATGGTACAAGGTCTCACTGTGTATCTCAGACTAGTACTGATCCTCCTGGTTTCAGCTTCCCCAGTGCTGGGATTACAGACCTATGTCACCACAATGCCTAGTCTCAGTGGCCTGCTCAATGTGTCCAGGTGTCTGGGATTGAGCACCAGTCCCTGTGCTTGCACTAAGCAGGCACTTAGTCCACTGAGCTATCTCTCCAGTCCTAGAAATAGTGATTTTTTTTTTGTAGTATAAACAACTACCATGAAATCTACTCTTTAAACAGATTTTAGTTTATTTTTGGTCCTCAGGACCTTGCACTTGCCAGGCAGGCAATTATGCCACTAAACTATCTCCCCTTTAAACCGATTTTGAATGCAACATACAATATTGTTAATCAGAGGCTTAATGTTGTACATCAGATCTCTAGAACTTGTTTGTACTGTACTTCCAACGTTTATACCATTTCAAAGCAGCTCCTCAGAGTCCCCTGTGCTCCCCTTGGTAACTAGTATTCTACTTTCTGTTTCTATGAGCTTAGCTATTATTGGTAACTCTTCAATGGAGCCCCGCAGTATCTGTCTTTCTGCTGGTGGATCATTTTAGTTAGAATTGTGTCTGCAAGTTCATCTATGTTGTCACATAATGAAAGTGGGTTCAGCAAAGGGAAGAATGTGCAAGGCAGCTAGGATAACCACAAGGGAGGTGCCTGAGTGCCATGGAATTCAGCAGTACACAGCAAAGCAAAATGGTAATGAAAGTCTTGGGTGAATCTGCTAAGACAAAAGCACAAAGAAATGAGAATTTGTAGGTAACAATTGGCACTGGGGACAATATTACTTACCATTGACTGAGATGGAACGGGTCTTAGGATGTCTAGATGACTGCTCAGGAATTCAGCTCTTCCAAGACCAGTGTTTTTTAAATATTTAATTAGCTCAGGACCTTATTGAAGAGTTTTTTGAAAAAGGCTTTCTTTTAATGTGATTAGGGTCTGTTGAGCTAATTTCTTCTGCCCTTTGCTTCATTTCAAACTCTGAGACCAATTTACTAAGTAAGAGTGTCTTGCTCATCTTTTCCCTGTCCAGATGGGCAGTGTACACTACACCATACAACTGGCAGAAGGGTAAGTTCAGAGGTGACACCTTCCAGGTTTATTTCATTTCAAATGTCAGTACCGAGATACCTATTGGGGCTGGGATATGGTTAGAACAATGGCTCTGGGAATGGACCTTCTAAGTGCTTGCTGATTGAATGTTGGATGATTTATTCTTATTCTTTTATCCTTGAAAATGGCTGTTTTCTTTGGAAGACAATGTTAATTGCTTATAAATGCACCCATGTCAGTGCAGTTGAACTGCAATATGCCTAAAGATGACAAAGAAACTCACCTTGACTTCAAATTTGGGCAAAACACAAAAACAGCTACACAGAGGAATAAAAAAGTTACTGGAGTCAATACACCACCCACTCCGAACAATGCGTTAAGAGTTCATATGCCTCATTGTCAGGAAATATGTCACCTGTCCTAAGAAGCCACAGTTAGAGCTCCTGTGGAATCTGTCTAATGGACTAGACTTGGACAAGCATCACTCTTTTCAGTTATATTTCTGTACTCATTTTTATAGCTAGAACAGCTCCTTTCCACTCAGTCTCATAAAGTGTACCTGTACCTATGGCCTCTTAGGTCTTTTGATGGAAACAATAAAAAAATGGGAGGCTGAGATTGCTTGGCAGACTCATAACAAATTTTATTGGCTACATAGAAGACCCTGAGCCATAAGAATTAAGCAGTGTTCTTGGTTAAACCTGCCTGAGCTAGGAATCTTTTATAGCTTTGAGCAAACAGACTAACTTCCCAGTTTTGTTTCTTTGTATTCTGCCCTTTCTCTAGCATGTCTTTTTTTTTCTTTTTTTTTTTTTTTCTAACATGTTATAGTCACTCTTGTCCACATGAAAGAGAAGAGAGGGGAGAGGGCTGATGAGAACCTCCGATGTGTCATCTTTAATTTGCCTTTCATTCAGGGGACCACAAAAATAAAGGATTTGTAAGTGGCATTGAATAGCATAGATGATAGATGTTCTAGCTATGATCCTGCTAAGAAGTTCTTGATTCCCAGCCCAGTGGATCATATCTGACATAATGTAAGAGTCTCTTAGTTTATAAGGTGCTTAAGCAATGCTACACTCATCAGAAGAAAAGACGGAGAAGAGAGGTTACAGTTGAGCGGCAATATCATGAAGTAGGTTGTGTTCTGGGATTTGGAGTCCAAGTGATTTAATTTGAGCCCCAGCTATTTTTGTTTTCTGTATGTGTGTTTTTAAGCAAACTAACCTTTCTGAAACTTGGTTTACATATCTCTAAAATGGGAGTTCATTTCATAATGCTTACTTTACAAGACTGTTATGAGAATTAAATGAGATTATATATTTAGGTAGTACAGTATCTGCAATATATACTATGATGACAGTTTAATAAGTAGTGATTTCTATTTAAGTTTACAGTAAATATCAGTCTTTGTTATAGGACTGTCCTGCTACAATGCTGTATATGGTTAGATTTCTAGACTTCTGTGTAAAAATATGTAATTGTTTATTTCTATTTAAAATTTTTTTGTTTGTAAAATTGTTTTATTCTTCATAGTCTTTAGGGACTTAAAGCTTAACATATCAATACTTAATGGAAAATACATGTTTCATGTTATGTCTAAGATGTTTGATATTCAAACAGACAGTGAGGTTGAGCTCAACTGTCTATGTTGTAGGGTAATAATAAGCTTCTTTTCTGGAGGGAAAACAACTAAGGTTTGCAGACCAAAAATTAGTAAAACAAAACGCTGCAAAGACAGCCAACATTTTGGCCCTAGCCTTTCAAGGTCAGTGAGGACTCAGAACATAGGAGTAACAACATGTAACTCAGCTGTGTCCCAAATTTTCTGATCAAGGAGATTGTGGGGCTACAGAAGAAAGTGATCGATAACTTCTTTAAGATTAAATCAGTCTTTTTTCCCTAAACTAGGGTTGAATGTGTACTATGTTCACATCCCTATAGCCCCTAGCTAATTAGTACCAGGTGAAGTGAGCACTTCAGTCAGATGCATGACTTTTTAGCTTTGCCAGAATAGCAATCTGGAGAAAGCCCTGCCTCAAGGCTCTTTCAATATTGGGGAGCAGCAATGCAAACAAGGCCAACCTCCACGCTGGGTGTAGGTCACTCTTCTCACTGTTTCTATCACAAACCACCAAAAGAAAGAAGAATTTTATTAACGGTTGTATTTTTTTGAGCAGTGGTTTAAGTTGAGAAAGTTGCTTGCTTCTCAAAGAATTTAAAATTCAGCTGTGGAGATAAAACTAGTATAGGTGAAAAATTAGTATGTTAAAAATTTAGTGTGTCAAAATTCAAAGCACACAGAGTTGGCTCTGGATTGGTGGATGAAGAAGGAGGAGGAGATCTCCATTCTTTTGTGGCTCAGGGTAGCTGCTTGCTCTGGACTAAATTCAGGTGGAGGGACAGAAGTGGGAGTTGATAGGCAGGAAGGGAGTAGGGAGCACCGGAATATACCTGGGCAGTCTATTCATATATGATAGGAGGGATGATGTTAGATACCTGCACATACACATCTGGAAGAAGATTCAACATCGTGCTTTACAATTGGTACCAGATTAGAGACCCCCAGTGACAAAGTTTAAATCTAGTAATGAAAACAGCAATACTCTAGAGATTATTCTTAGAAAAATGGGACCGTTACTTCTGAAAGCTTCCAATAACAATTAAATGAGACTTGAATGAGATAAATAGGATTACTTAACGAAGACCATGGGAAGAAATTACAGTCTTCTTTGCTAAGGACACCCTAGGAACAAGGACAAATGAGGCTGGGGAGACAGGGCTGGGTCTACCAGTCCAGATACTAACTCCTCATCAAGGTGATTCATCAGTGAATGTTAAATAAACAGTAGAGAGGATTGTTCAGCCAAATTCCATTAAAGAAAAAGATCTCTCACAAATTACTGAAAGAGTATTTAATTTTAAAGTCTACAAAAGCATTTCCTGGATGAGGAGTTTGCTATTTAGAGAAATACATACCATCTTAAAAGGTTTTTATTTATTTTTGATATGATGATAAATATAAGACGTACTCTTTTAAGACACTTAGCTTTACAATCCTAGAATCTCAGGTTGTTACAGCCACATTATCTTGTTTAAGAAAAAAATGTTTTGCTCACATTTCTCCTTGAATAGGTCTCCTTGAAAGGTCTGTGTCATCACTTACCGATTCCCCAACACTTTCAGTTCTCTGCCAACACCTGTCTTTCTCCCATTGTTTCCGCTTCCCTCCTCTCAGTGGGTACGGTGATCACCTGCCCATACTCTCTTTCTTAGGAGGGAGATGGTGCAAGGAATGAGATGGAGATGGAGTGGTGTGAGTGTGGGGAATATTGATGTTAGGTTTTGTTCTTGTGCTCTTGGGGCACGATTCACCACCATTCCACTATGGAGTAAGGTTTCTCTGATATTGCTTTAGAGTCTGTATTTTGGTCATACTGGATTTCTAGATTTCCTGAAGTGCCATACCATCTCACTGTCTATATCCCCCAGACCTTTTTTATTTTTTATTTTGAGATAGGTTTTTACTAAGTCACATAGTTACCCAGGTTGGGCTTGCTGTCCCAATTTTCCTGCTTTAGCCTTCTGAAGTGCTGGTATTATAGGCACGTGCTGCCAGGCCCAGCTGTACATGCCATCGTTTAAGAAAGGAGTTGGAGGACTGGGGAGGTAGCTCGGCAGTCTAATTGCCTGCCTGGCAAGCACAAGAACCCAAGTTCAATCTCCATTATGAGCTGTTTAGTGAGACCGTGTATCAAAAAATTAAAAAAGGGGGGGTTGGAAAAGCCTGATAGTAAATATTCTTAGCTTTTGTGTCAGAATCTCTATTGTTGCTGTACCAATCTGCCAATTCAGGTGTGAAAGCAGCTGTGTCAATAAAACTTGATTTACAAAAATAGCCCTGAGATTGGGCTTGGTCCATGGACTGCCCTAGTTTGTCAACCCTGAGTTAAGTAAAAATTCTTCTGTTGTAAAAATTTTGAGTTTTTTCATTATCATAATATATGATGTTGCAATGAATACAATGACTATATTTTTTTCCTTAAGTAGTTCCCCAAATGTAGTTATCGAGCTAAAGCGTATCAGTACTCTGGAAGCTTTTAATAAACATTTTGAAAATTTTTTCCAATATGTATTCCCATTAGTAAAAAAAAAAAAAATATGAGAAGGTCTATTTTGTAGCTTTCTTGTAAATAATACAATAATGGATACTTTCATTTTGAAAGTTGTGAACTATTTGAAACATGTAGAAAAATTTATAAAATAACAAATAATCCCTGTACCACAACCTCTTCAAGGAATAGACTTGTTTGAAAGGTAACAGGAAAGAATGCCCCTAATTTTTATCTGTAGTGAGGGCTTAACTAACTCACTTCTGTGTTCAAGCTCTGGTATATGTGTCCTAGGAGTTGCCCACTTTACTGAGTCTAAAGACAACCTTAGGGTCTCACCAATGTATCAAACTAAAACCTTTCCAAATAAGGAGATCTAGCTGGGAATGGTAATGCACAGTTATAATATCAGCACTCTGAGAAGCTGAGACAGGAGGATCCCAAGTCTGAGCCAAGCTGGGGCAACTTAGTGATGTAGCAAGACTCTGTCCCAAAATATGATAAGGTAAGATAAGAGAAAATATAAGATAAAAATTTAAGTTCAGTGCAAAGGCCTTGGGTTCAATCCTCCCATTCTCACCAGAAAAAGAATGAAATGATCTTTAGGATGTTTAATGTGCTTGAGGGTAGTCACATATGATTTTTGTTTTGCCAGTAATTTCTCTCCTTAGAAGTGTGTGTTAAAAAAAGAAGTGTGTGTTTTCTCTATTATCCACTTAACTTAGAAGTGTGTGTGTGTGTGTGTGTGTGACAGAGAGAGAGAGAGAGAGAGAGAGAGAGAGAGAGAGAGAGAGAGAGAGAGAGAGAGAGAGAGAGAGAGAGGCAGGCAGGCAGATAGGTGGGCAGGTAGACAGATAATTGTCAAAGAGCTTGTGGAGGAACGGGTCCACCTAAGGTGGAATTGATGTTAGTTAGCAATCTTCTGATGGTATTCACTCAGGTTGTTACAGCCTTTTCATTTTCTGAAGTTTTGTGATCCACTCATGAGCACAGGGAGGCTAAAGGTCAATGCCAGCAGGCACCAGAAGGTGTGTTCTATCACCACAGCTTTGTTTTCCTTTTAGAATATGTATATGTGTGTGTAAATATGGATGTATAGTATTTATTTATTAATTTATTTTGTAAAAATTGGGATTCTTCTTTTTTCTTTGTTTAAATTCCTAAGAAAAAATTTTATAGTATTCTTTTACTGTGACTAGAAAATTTGGCTTATGCATTTTCTGTTTCAGGAAGTCTCTTTTAGTATCCATTATTTGACATATAATTTTGTGAATGTTTTATTTGTATTAATGCTTCATTTGTTCTTGAAGGTAGTGTATTTATTCTATAGAAACCTCAAAGTTTAGTATGTATCTATTAAATGATTCTAATTGTTTGAATTCCCTATGTATTTTTTATTATTAATTTGGTTTGTTAAAGATGAGACTAGTGTGTTAAAGTTTCTCAGTGCAATTGTATTTGTCTAGTTAACTCTGCCTAGTTAAATATTTAGATGTTTTTCAAAAGTTTTAGGCTTATTGTTACTGTAAAAATTTCTTTCAACATTTTTATAACATCAACTATATAATTATATTTACATAAATTTAGGTATGTTTTTATGTTTGCCAGAAAAAACCCTCAAGGTTAAAAAGATCCTCTTTTTAAGCCCTTATTTTTCCTGCATCTTAGGTTTTGTTTTTGGCAGAATTAGGGATTGAACTCAGGCTGCTGCTCTTGCCAAGTAAGCACTTATTCCACTGAGCCATCTTTCTCACCTCCAAAGTCCTTATTTGTGATTCAGCCAAATTACACCTCAGAGAAATATTTTTGTTGGCTCTGTCTACACTTCTCTGTCTCTCCTGCTGTTACCCTCCTGCTTTCAGGCTGTAAGTACAGGGACCACTAGGGACCGCAATAGAAATGCAGATTCTCAGGCTGCACCCAGCTATCATGAACCACAACCTTAGCAATCTATTTTAAAAGCTCTCTAAATAATTCTGTTGCATGCTTAACTTGCTTTAATTTTTGCAAGAGATGTCTACCTGTTTCCTCGCTTTTTCTTTTTTCTCAGTCCCAGTCTACGGCCATACCACCCTGAACACGCCCGATCTCGTCTCAGTCCCAGGCATGTTTGGGTGGCTGCTAAGGAGCAATTTTGTTTAATTTTTCAAAAAAAAAGGAGTACTAATTTTGTTCACATATTGATAAGTATATCTGGATTATTTTGTCAATAACTTGTGTGTACCTGTGTAAATATGACAATATTAGTTAGTACTCATGAGGTAGAACATAGAGAAATATAAGTAGTTAAGGGTAAAGTTTTCTTGTCTCTTGAAGGAGGACACAGGCACTGTGTCAATTACTTTGGGAATGGAATGGGAAGAAAGAAGTTTCTTTATGTATTTAATACAAGGTCTACAGGGTCTCACTATGTAGATTGGACCCTCAGTAATTCTCCTGCTTTCAGTCTCCCAAGCACTGGGATTACAGGCACGTGCCACCATGCCCAATCTCAAGGGCTATCTCAGTGTTCCCCAGGGCCATGTCTTGCTGTGCTCTGCTTAAGTAGGTGCTTTAGTCCACTGAACTATCTGGCTGGCCCAGGAATAAAGAAGTTTAAAGCAAGTCAAATCATAGCCTTTATATTCTTGTGCTACTAAGCCAACCATTTGGGAACAATGCCCTAGATTTTGTGTTTTGAAGATAATAAACCCCAGCAACTGCCTATGGAGTTGGGAATACTGTCATTTGTATCTGAAACCAGATCTTAATCCAGTCACATTTACATAACCCACCAACTACTCAACAGCCTTATTTTTATAAAATGCAAATCACAATGGGGAGATGGTAGCACATAAAGTACTAAGACCCTTCCTTTGTATCTAAACAATATTTGTACTGGCAGACTTTGCAATGTAATCACCTAGGATCTCTGGGGTCTATCAAAGTCTTCAGGGGAAGACTTAGATGGAAACTGCATTAATTTTGGTTATTTCAGCTCTTAGATTGGCAGTGACTACCCACAATCCCTTGGTAGGCAGCAATGAAGGTGTAGTTAGAGCAATTTGAACACAATTGGTGGGAACCAAGTTTGGAGAAAATGACCTTTGTCCATTCTCTGATTATTGATTTCTGTTTCTGATTATGGAAGTGCAGAAAATGACGCAGGCAGCTATTGTTCAGTTTACTTGTTGTAATAAGTACCTACTTAAGGCTGAAGAGAGTACTAGAGGATTGAAAGGGCTGGTGCATTCCCTTTTATGTTTTCTTTTTCTCTTTATGGGAGACCGACAAAGACTAGGAGATTAAAAAACAAATGTATATATAAGGGTAATTAGAAAGTTACTTTGTTTGTATCTGTGTGTTTTTTTTAAGACTAGGAAATTTAAGACAGGAAGAAATACAACTTCTGAGAGGCAGGAGAGGCCCGGAGTGGGCTACTGAGGACCCCATGTTTCAGGGGAAGTTACATTGAGCACAACCATGTGGGTATGGTGTGTAAGCCTATCATCAACCACTAAGATTGTAAGTATAGCTGCTTAGGTAGTATTGATCCAATAAGGAAGCTAGTCACATAGCAAGTGTATATGGGAAGAACAAAGATACTTTGTGTGTTAAAGAAAGCTGAAAACTCAGAAAAGACCTGAGCGACCTTAAGTTTGTACTCACACTGATTCTTGGCACACAGAGAGCCTACAACAATAAGAAAATAAAGGGAAAAACAAAACAGGAAAACAAAGGAAAGGTAGACAATCAGATTTACAGAATTCCTACATTATTAGAGTTAAGGGTCCAGTTTCAAAGAAAAAATCACAGGGCATCTGAAAAAACAAGAGTGTATATTATGTTTAAAGGAAAAAGAAATGAACAGAAGCACACCCTAAGAGAGACTTGATAGCAGATCAATTGGACAACAACTTTGAAATGGACTTAAAAATGCTCAAAGAACTAAAGAGAGATATGGGACAAATCAAAACATCATGAGCAAAATGGAAATAAAATAGAGACAACAAAAAAGAAATTTGGAATCTGAAAAGTATGGTAACTGAAATGAAAAATTTACTAGAGGCACTCAAAGGAAAATTTATGTGAGCAGAAGAGAGAATTGGTAGACTTGAAGACAATAATGGAAATGTAGCTTATGAGGAACAAAAAGAAGAAAGATGGAATAAAACCAAATGGAGCTTACCACTCCTGTGGTAATTTACTGTCAAGTAAATCAGCACCCTCATTATGGAGTCTCCAAAGAGAGGGGCAGTGGTAATCTTTAAAGAAATAATGACCCATGACTCCCCAGACTTGATGAATTATATGAATATAAACATTTCTTTGAGTTTGGATATTTCAATGTGAATGAACATTGAAAAGCAGAGTGATTTCCCTTAGATGAGGTATAAAGTAATCAAATTCACAGATACAAAATAGGATGATTTCCAAGGTCTGGCAGTGGTGAGGAATGGAGAATCATTGGCACAGAGTTTTAGTTTTGCAAGATGATAGAGTTCTACAGATGGGGTGGTGGTGGTTGCACAGCAATAAGGATTTAATACTGATGAACTGTGTGTTTAAAACAGTTAAAATAGTGAATTTTATATTATGTAAATTTTATCAAAATAAAAATTAAGAAAATATTACAAATTAGAGAGTGTAGCTCTTTTCTTGAAATTTAATAGATTTCCATTATACTTAGAATATAACCTGAAATGGAAACTGTGACCCCTAAAGCTCTTAAGAATCTGGTCTTGCTCCATTTCCTACCCTATCTCCCTCATTTGACCCTCAGTTTTTAGCCCTTTCTCTGTCTCTTCTTCCTTCCTTCCTTCCTTCCTTCCTTCCTTCCTTCCTTCCTTCCTTCCTTCCTTCCTTCTCTT
>PVKA01015610.1:28974-49762 GCA_004027165.1 Ctenomys sociabilis | reverse complement strand
TTTCACTATGTGAAGCTGCCCTTGAGTTCACTTTGTAGTCTAGGCTGGTCTCAAACTTGTAATGATCCTCCTGTCTCAGCCTCCCCAGCACTGGGATTACAGGCTTGCACCACCACATCCAGTTTCTGTGGCCAGCACAGTGTGTGGTACTAGAGATTAAACCTGGGTCCTTACATTTTGCTAAGCACACACTTAGACCCCCAAGCTATCTCCCCAGCCCTCCCCACAAGTTTTGATTTTCCGTTTAAATCTCACAACTCCAGTCATGGCCACTTTGTGTGTCCCCTCTTGAGAGTGTAGCTGGTGACCTCCTGGTTCCTGAGTCCTGGCTATGGTCTGGGCTGGTGGAGGGTATTCAGTAATAGCACATTTCTGTTACTTGGTGGAGCAGACTTCAATCCAGGTCAGGAGAGCGACCCCAACTCTACCTCTTATCATCTGTGGGTTTTTCCCCTTTTTGAGGGGGAACTCACTGGTGGGTGAGATGCGCTTTGTTCTTGTAAGGGTCTCTGTTCCTGCATGGGGAGTCCAGCTTGAGTCCCTTGACATATTGGCACTCAGCTATCTCCCCACAATAACCCAACCTGCCTTTAGGGTTCATTGGGGGACACCTCTTACACTGGGCAAATGTGGCCAACCCCGACTGGCTAAGTCCAGTAGTCTAGATTGGCCTGTGGATGACAGCCCAAGCCAAGCATTGGGCTGGTGTGTCTGCAGCCCATGTCAGAATGTGTGATTTGAATGAAACTTTCTTTTCCTGTCTGCTGAGGACAGGTTCTGAGAGGGAGGCAACAACAAATTCAGGAAAAAATTGAGCAGAACCGACGGGCGCAAGAGGAATCCCTTAAACACAGAGAGCAACTCATTCAAAGTCTTGAGGAGGCGAGAGAGTCAGCACGGCGGGTGAAAGAGAAGTGTGAGGAGCTGAAGTCGGCCAGGAAGCGGGAGCTGGAGGCCCAGGTGTGGCTGCGGCTGGGGGCGGAGGGAGCTTGGTCACAGGACAGGATCAGAGGCCCTTGACGGTGCTGTGTGGGCCTGGGCCCTCTTCCCTGTGGCCATACTCCACTCCAGGTCTCTTAACCTCTATGGGTGCCAGGCCATCATTGCTGTTTGCTTTGTATGCTATCTGCATCTCTAATTGGTGGTTTATGGGGCCACACCCAGTACCAGAATGTTCTCCCAGACACTCGCACCCTCCATCACTCCACATGGCCTGTTCTAGTCCCGAGTTCCTGGTCCATTTCTGGCTCTTGCCATCACTGTCCCTTAGCTGTCTTTCTCCAGCACAACAAGGGTCTTGTCTTAGGTAACTTTGTCTTTTGTGGTCAGGTTGCAGAGCGCCAGCAGCAGGCGTGGGAAGCAGACCAGGAAGCTGAGGTGGAGGAGGAGGAGGCCAGGCAGGCAGAGCAGCTCTCTGACGCTCTGCTCCAGGAGGAGGCTAAGATCATGGCTGAGCAGGGCTACCGGCCCAAGGTGGGTGCTGGCAGAGGACGGGCCACCACAGCCCTGTGCCCGACTTCGCTCTCGGTTCTGGTCCTTCCTTGTTCCTCTTGTATTTCTCTCACTGCACCGGTAGGCAGCCTTCACCCAGGCTCTGGTTCAGTCCTGGCTGAGCTTTAAAAGTCAGTCCTCCGGGTACTTTTTCTTTGGCTGCTGCTGCTGTGGTGGGTTGTATATCCATCCACCCTATTTGAGGACAAACAGCAGAACTCTAAAAAGAGCCATGGCCACAGCTAGTGAGAGGTGACAGTGAGCCAAGTCCCAGCTGCTGGTCAGTGAAGCCACAAGTCCTACTTGTCTGCCTCTTGACCAGTCCTCTCTGCCTGATGCTGTACCTTGAGGTCCTTGCAGAAGACACCATGGGGGGGAGCTACAGCAGCAAAGGCTGTCACCCCTCCTGAGGGTGCTGGTGACTGAGGCGTCTGCCCACCCTTAGCCTGGGCCCCTGGAGCATGCGCTGTAGGATTCATCTTCCATGAAAACATGCTGCAGAAGGAAAGGGCTAGTAGCTTCATGGTCTGATAACTGCAGAGCCATGTGAGAGAGCAGGCTCTGCATTTGCCATCGAATGTTCATGCCCTAATACAGAGGGCTCAGGGTATCATCGTTCATAGCATGCATCAGGCTCTTAAAGTGATCAGCCTCTGGGGGTGATTCCATTGCTTCAGGGGCTCCTGATCTGATTGTTTCTTTCTTTCCTCAGCCTTATGGACATCCCAGAATTGCTTGGGACTGACTTCTTTGGTACCCTAAGCACAGAGAAAGATGCTGAGTCTTTCGAAATAAAGCCACCAGACCGTCGTGCAGCGTGTGCTTGTGGTCAGGTGCTGTTCAGCCGGGCCTGGGCAGGAGACTGATAAGGGTCCGGCCAGAGGACAGCGTGCTGCAGCCGTGCAGCCCCGAGAGGCCCTTTCCTGCTGTTCTGCTCCAGGCCCGTTCCGTCCAGGCTCATGTTTACTGTGCTGCCAAGCTGTCCTGTGTTTATAAATAATGCAGGTTTCTAGATGGATGCTGAAAGGGCCAAGCTGTCTTCCATGACGGATATGTGGTTTCCTGATGTCTCGCCCTTAATTGTCAACCTCTTAATGAAGACTCTGGCTAGAGGTGGACGGGAAGTCTTATTTTGTTGGCTTTTTGTTTTCTCTCGGTACTGTGGATTAAAACCACAGCCCTTTGCCTGTTAGGCAACTCTTCTACCACTGAGCCATATCCTCTTCCCAGTTTTTCAGTTTTTAAGATTGCCATTTAAATTCCACTCTTGGGGCAACCCATTTGGGGCCCTTCCTGTCTTTTAGGAGCTATTCCTATTTCCCGTTCCTTTTCTCCAGTAAATTTTCCTACTCTTAAATAAAGAAAAGTCTGGGGGCCAGGGAGATGGCTCAGTGGAATAAGTGCTTCGCTGGCAAGTGCAAGGGTCTGAGTTCAATCCCCGGTTCCTCAAAAAAGAATGCAATGACTAAGTCAGTAATACCTTGAAAAGAAAAGTAAACTCTTCTGTTGGAAACAGACTTGTAGGTCTTGCATTTTATTTCAAGCTCACTTACGTAGTAGTCCCCAAGGGTCCTGGCGTTTGTGTTCTGAAAGGAAATAATTTGAGACTGTTGGAACCCTCAGCCTGAGGGGTGGTCTGTGGACGCTGGAAGAAAGGTGGTACAAGAAGTCTTCTCCCTCAGGAAGAATTTTGTTAGACTTCCCCAGAGCATCGCTTCCGAGCCTCAAAAGGTTGCCTGGTTGGCAAGTGAAGGTCAGCTGGTTGGCAGCCCTTTGAGAAGCAGGGATGTGCTGAGTATGGTGGTGCACGCCTATAATCTCAGCACTCGCAGGCTGAGGCAGAAGGAGCACTGTGAGTTCGAGGCCAGCCTGAAGGACAAAAGGGATGTGACAGTAGGGACCCTTGGTATCTTGGAAAGTCTCAGCTACGTGCAGCCTCCTGGGATGTATGTGCTCAAAGCAAGGAGCTGAATCTGAAGAAACAGATAGGACTCAGAACCATGGGGGCATCAGGGCCGGCCAGATAGCTCAGCGGACTAATGCACCTACCTAGGCAGAGTGCAGTGGCTGGGGTTCGATATCTGGTGTGCTGTGCCAGCCCTGCCCCCAGGGCGATTCAAACTGGGCATGGTGACCCGAGCCTGTAATCGCAGCACTTGGAAGGCTAAAAACAGAATCACTGTGAGTCCGATCTGTGTAGTGATACTCTGTAGACTCTGTACTAAACATAAAAAAAAAAAAGGAAGAACCACAGGACGGCCCCATGTTTCTCCCATGGCATATGTTAACACGACATAGTTCCAGGTTCATATAATCATATCCTTTGTGGGTTCGATCCCAGTGTGCTGTGGCGCCCCGCCCCCCGGGGGTGCTGAGACTGATGGCGACGCGTGCCTGTAATCTCAACACTTGGGAGACTAAAAACAGGGGGATCACTAGGAGCCTGATCTGCACAGTGAGACCCTGCACTAAATGCATAAAGAAAAACATTCTTAGGACAGGACTTTTTTTTTTTTTTGAGGTTTCAGTTTTCATCGTATCCTATGTAAATTTCTATATTTCAATAAGTTACAGCTAGCTACAGGGAATTTCTCTAATGATTATTAAAAATCATGTGCAAAACCCAATTGAGCTGCACGCTGTCCTAATGTGTTTTCCCTTTTCCTGTCTTGAGCTCCTTGGCTGTGATCCTGAGCCCCACTTTCATCGTGTGTGGTGCTGCTCCTGTAGTCCTGCTCATCTCCTTCCCATTTCAGATGTTTATTAACTGTGAAATAAGGTCCTGCTTTAACGGCGTCACTTCTGGGCATTGTTACTGGTCTTACTGCTGCAGAGTGGCTCGTTAGTGATAGATCTTTATGATTTAGTGCACATCTTCTGTAAATTTGGATTTATATGACTAGATTTTGTGTTATTTCCAACCCCCAACACATACACACAGCCCTGGGGCTTGAACCCAGAGCCTTTGAAATGAACTATGTCCCCAGCCCTTTTAAAATTATTTTGGGGTCTGGGGAGATGGCTCAGTGGAATAAGCACTTCCCTGGGAAGTACAAGGGTCTGAGTTCAATCCCTGGTTCTGCCAAAAAAACAAGCAAATTAACACTTTGGGGTCTGGGGAGATGGCTCAGTGAAATAAGCACTTCCCTGGCAAGAGCAAGGGCCTGAGTTCAATCCCTGGTTCTGTCCAAAAAAAAAGAAAGAAAATTATTTTGGATCAGGGAGTCTCAAAACTGCTCAAGCTGGGCTCAAACTTGTAATTCTTTAGCCCCGACATTCACTGACAACTGGGCTTACAGGTGTGTGAGCCACCGCACCTGGTTTGACTAGTCATGTTTTACAGCTTAGATTCATTTTTTCTTGTGAAAATGATGCCCTTTCTCTTATTTCCATGGAAACCACAGAAAATCATTAACAATCTTACACTGAGTTGAAATATAGAATCAATGTGGGCAGAATGCCCAGCAAATAGGCACTCTCGTATTTACTGAATAAATATTTAATTTTTTGAAGCCTGCTGTAGTTTTCCTTATTAGCATTAAAAGTAGGTTACACTGGCTCTCTAACACGCTTAGCTGTATCTTCTCTAATCTGGATCTAAATACTGATCTTTTATTTTTTTTATTTTTGGCGGAACCAGGGGTTGAACTCAGGCCCTTGCACTTGCCAGGGAAGCGCTTATTCCACTGAACCATCTCCCCCATACTGATCTTTTAAACTTAGAGCTTTTACCTTCTATTGTTCCTGTGATACAGCACACTCGCACCTCTTGGCACGTGCGCTTTGATTGTGTTGTGCTTCAAGACGTGTACAGCCACACAGTGCCTAACCACAGGGATGGATGCCTTGTGAAAAACATGTCATGGGGCAGTGTCACCGCACAAACACTACATAAGTGAAGACGGTGCAACTTTCTACACACTTAGGCTAAAATGGTGTGCACCCTCAAGCACGTGGTCTGTCCCTGACCAATACCTTGTTATGTGGTGACTCTTTATCTTTTCTTGTTTCTAAGTACCTTTTTTTCTACTTAAAAATAATGATTGCAGGCCGGGAAGATGGCTCAGTGGAATGAGCACTTCCCTGGCAAGCACAAGGACCTGAGTTCAATCCCCAGTTTTGCAAAAAATAAAAATAATAATAATAATAATAATGATGATGATCTCTAGATGGTTCTTCAGCAGATTCTTCCAAAGGTCACTTCTGTTCATACCACACAGTGTTGAAGGCACTGGAGACATGAAATAAAAATTCTTGCAGTACTGCAAAGCCTTCTCTCTGCTCTGCGTTCATTATCCATCCTCTCTAGGGAAGGCTGGGTGCTGGCCTGGGCAGGTTCCAAAACTGCGTGGGATATGGGACACCCACAGGAGTAAGACACTGGAAACAGCTGCGGCTGAGCAGATGTCACCAGCAGGCACAGAGCCAGCTGTCACGGACGATGCTGAGGGATCTCTTGTACAATAAATATAGGTAGTGTGATTATATTTCTTCTTTATGGATAGAATGACTATTTTATTCTCCAACTGAATTTTAGGGTTGACTTTTTAGTGTTTTTTTGTTTATTTGTTTGTTTATTGTATTGGGTACAGGGACTTCCCACACAGCTCTGACTCCGTAGTGATCCTCCTGTTGTCAGCCTCCCCTGTGCTGGGATTGCAGGTGTGCACCATCATGCCCAGATTTGGTTGCTGGCTCAGCACGCCCAGGGGCAGGGCCAGCGCAGCATGTGGTGCTGGGGATTGAACCCCAGTCCCTGTGCTTGCATAAGCAGGCACTTATTCCTCTGAGCTATCTCACTGGCCCTGATTTTAGTGTTCATAAAATACAAAGTATTGTTTTAAAGACCACTGTAATGCCTTTATAAACACAGGCAGTAGCAGTCTTTTTTTTTTTTTTTTTTTTTTTTTTTTTTTTTTTTTTTGTGGAACCAGAGACTGAACTCATGCCCTTGCACTTGCCAGGGAAGATTTATTCCACTGAGCCATCTCCCTGGTCCTTGCAGTCCTTGATGGCCTTGACTAAATTAGGTATGGGGGGGACAGCCAGATAGCTCAGAAGACTAAAGTGCCTGCTTAGTCAGAGCACAGGGTTTGAACCCTGGCCTGTCTGTATTGGTCCCACCCCCGGGGCATGCTGAGACAGTGATTAACACTAGGCATGGTGGCACATGCCTGTAATCCCAGCACTTGGGAGGCTGAAAACAGAAGGATCACTACAAGTCAGAGCTGTGTAGAAAGACCCTGTAGATTCTGTACTAAAATACAAAAAGCAAGCAGATAAAAATAAATGTAGGCATGAGGAGTTTGATTTTAGGGTGTCTGACACTGTAATGGCTTCATTTAGAAGGACCTTATGACCTAATGTGATGCTCAGCCCAAGAAGTGTCTACTTTGATTTTCTTTTAAACAAGTAATTGTAGTCTCTATATTTTCACTCTCCTACATAGTTGATATTTGGCTTCTGGTTTCTTCTGCTCACAACTGTGTTTCTCTAAACTTCCTTGCATATACTTTCTAGTTCACACGTGTGAGGCGATCATGAGTAAAGGAACTGCAAGTGACATTGTCTTAGGACACTGCAGTATTCCTGAGGGTGGTGGGAGAGCTGGGTTTAGGGCATTAGGTGCCTTTCTGCTGCTTCAGCACTTTTTCCTTCCTTTACTTTGATGATGTCACAGGAGATATGGACTCCCTTTTGTTTGTCCCCCCCACACACACACACATATCCTGTACAGAAATGTTCATAGTAGAAGAATTAGGCAGAGGGGCTCCCCTGTGGGAGATGCCTGACCCAGCTATCCTGGGCCCTGTAGTTCACGCCCCCAACTTGTGGCTTCTGAGGCAAACAGCATCCTGACCCAAGCGGCTACATCTGGTTCACAGATGTTTCTTGCTCCTTCCTGGTTGGTCATATGAGTGAGGTGCTCTGGTTATCTGGCAGGCACTTTGGCCTCTCCATAAGGAGTGTCAGCCTTTCAGGCCTCTCCAGGGATGCGAGGCAGGCCTTGGGCTTTTAGAACCATCTCCATATCAGTACCTCCTGGCACTGTCGCTCTAGTCTTGACTCTTACCTACATCCTCAATACTGGGCTGCCTCAGGTACCTCTAGTTCCACAGATTCCCATCATGAGAAACTAAATGTCTGTCTGGCTCTGAGGTAGTCACCACAGCCATCATGTATCATGGTGGAACGAAGAGCTGGAATGACAAGCCCTAGATGCAGTAAACACTACCATTTTCAGTGGGGTGAGTGCTTTTCTACCCTTATGCTCTTTCCACAGACCTATCACAAGAATTGATGAAACCATTGGAGCAGAATGCTTGCATGGAATGAGAAATTGTTACTAAGGAAAAAAATTTAAACCAGTGTTCTAAGTTTACTTTCTCTTAGTCAATTTAAAAATCACTAATTTGGAGCCAGGCAGGGTGGTGCACATCTTTAATCCCATCACTTGGGAGGCTCAAACAGGAGGATGGCTGTGAGTCTGAGATCCGGCTGGGCTACAAAGTGAGCTCAAGGCCAGCCTGAACTGCAGAGAGAGACTAATTATGCAGCTGTGCTGTGCACTGTTAAGTTCCCCACTAGCTGTGTTGTGGGTGACACTCTGACATGGGGTTTCCAACGACAGCTGTCTAGGTTACTGTGCAGGAGCTTAAAGGCTGTTTTCTTTTATTCTTCTTCTTCTTCTTTCTTTCTTTCTTTTTTTTTTTTTTTTTTTTTTGGCAGAACCAGGGATTGAACTCAAGCCCTTGCACTTGCCAGGAAAGCGCTTACTCCACTGAGCCATCTCCCCAGCCCCTTAAAGGGTGTTTTCACAGTTTGAGAAAACAGTAATTCACCTGAGCCTACAGAGATGTGCTGGGTGACCAAAACTGGACAATGGTTTGGTGTTTGGGCCTTCACATGTGCCTGTCCCATTTGCTACCTTAACCCTTAGACTGCATTCTACTCAGCTTTTTTTTTTTTTTTTTTGCGGAACCAGGGATTGAACTCAGGCCCTTGTGCTTGCCAGGCAAGCGCTTATTCTACTGAGCCATCTCACCAGCAGCCCCCCACCTTTTATATTTTAGGGAAGGGTCTACAGGGTGTTCTTACCTGCATTTTCTGAGTCTTGGTGGAATTTTCCTAGCAGGGTCTCACTACTAGATCAGACTTGTAGCGATCCACCTGTTTACAGCCTCCCAAGAGCTGGGATTACAGGCGTGTGCCACCATGCCCAGTCTCAATCGCTGTCTCAGCATGCCCTGGAGCAGGGCCGACACTGCAAGCCTGGGGTTCGAACTCCCAACTCCTGCTGAGCTGTTTGGCCAGCCCTTAGCTTTTTATTAAAAGCTATAAGAATACCACCGAGCTGATAACTTTCATTTCACATACATATATAGATACAATTAGCACAAGAATCTATACATTGTGTGGCCTCTATACGTCTACCCACTAATTATGAGAGGTTGTTGACCTTTTTAGAGAAAGTTTGGATGTTTATGAGAACCCAATTCTTCTTCCTTTCTACTCAGCAAGGTTTTTTTGCATTTTTTTTTTTTCTTTCTGAGACAGGGTCTCACTATGCAGTTTAGGCTGGCCTTGAGTTCACTATGTAGTCCAAGCTGGTCTCAAACTCACATTGGCCCTCCTGCCTCAGCCTCCCAAGTGCTGGCTTTTCTTAAATCTTGCCAGATGTTTCTTTGCCTCTCCCTGTTGCTGCTTAACTTGATTTCATTTTCGAGTTGCACACTGGTCCATGCTATCTTGTAATTCTCACTGACCAAGGTGCCCAATTTGACTCCATTCTATCAATCCAGATCTAGCTATAAATTGTGTGTTCTTTTTCTACCAGTTTAAATCTTGAATGTGTTTCCTTAACTTCTGCAGCTTTTTTTTCCACACATTCAATCCTATGAACAAGGTTCTCACCATACCCTTCTCAGGCATTGCATCCACACTGTAACGTCAGTTCCAGATCCTTTGTTTGAGCTGCTTGATGCTCCAACTGGGCCACAGATGTGGATACACACCCTTGCCGTGCAGCAATATTGTTTTTCTATCCTGAGAAAGGGCCCAGATGCTCATATCATTTCACACTGAACAATTCAATTGGCTATTGAGCAGCCAGTCTTTCAAATTCATTTCTCTTTACATCAGCTTCAGAAGCAGACTTATCTGGGGCTGTGGAGGAGCTCAGCTGGTTCTTAGCAGGTTGGTATCTGAGTTTTCTCCCCTACCAGCACTGTGGCTGCTTCCCAAAGGCCTGACACATTGTAGCCTGGATCAAACTACAGCAGTGCACACACCACAACTTCTCTGGCCACCAACCTTGTGCCTGCTGTTGCAGGGACTGTCGTTTTACCTGCATTTTCTGAGTCTTGGTGGAACTTTCCTAGCAGCCTTACTCATGAGAGCTGATACCCACTATGAACATATGAGTTAAATTGTAGTGTGTTCATTCAACAGGTAAATACCACATGATGCTAAAACTGAATGACAGAGGGAAACAGAAGGGAGGTGGATTCCCTTCATGTGTTCATCAGGCAAAGTTAAGTTGATCCCAACAGGCCCATGAAGGTTTCTTATATTCATTACTTGCCCATCACTGGGACAAAGTACTGGATACCTGAAACTTAAAAGAGGAGTTTATTTTGGTCTCCCAGCTTCCGGGGGTTCAGGCCATAGCTCGCCAGCTCCATGGTGGGTCAGCATTGTGGAGGAAGGCTGCTTATCACATGATGATGGGGAAGCAGGGGGAGAGAGGCCACACCCCAGTGCGCACCCCTCCAACAGGCCCCACCTTCCACTCGCATATTTAGATCTGACCCAATCATCTTTCACAAGCCCGCCTCTGACTGAGACTTTGGGGACATATTTTCCATCTGAACTGTGACAGTTTTGTTCAACTGCACTGATGTCTAGGAATGGATGCTCAGGCCCAGGTAAGGCCACATTCTATGGTGTTCCCTGGTGCTGGTGGCACACAGTAGGTCAGACAGGAAAGGACTAAATGACCATGCAAGCCAGAGAAAGGGGTCAGGGAGAGCAGGGAGAGACCAGTTCTGGTCCCAATGCCCTCTTTATAGCAGCTGAATGACCCCTCCTGGGACCAGTTTTTTGTTTTTTGGTTTTTTTTGGTGGAACCAGGGATTGAACTCAGGCCGTAATTGCGCTTGCCAGGGAAACGCTTATTCTACCGAGCCATCTCCCCGGCTCTGGGACCAGTTTTTCACCTATGAAATAAAGAGAATTGAAAAGGGAGGATGTGGGACAAGAAAGTACAGAAAATGTAGATCTAAGAAAGAGCTGTTCATTATTCCTGCAAGGAGGCCTTTCCATGGGAAATCACCTATAGTGTGGAGTCACCCAGTGTACTGCCAGTGGCCTGGGGCAGGGGTTTCTTTTTTTGTGGGGGGGTAGGAGTTTCACTGGTGGAGGGAGAACAGGTCAGACTCAGGCTACACAACTTCTCTGTTACTGAACCAGAAGCTCCCGCCACCATCTGGAAGGCTGTACCCTGGACGGAGCCCCCTGCCCTGGGCCACAGACACAGGCTGTTCTGTCAGTTGGTGCTGTGGGTTCTATGAGGTCCCAGACTCATTCCTTTCCACTGGGCAGTGTCTTCCATAGAAAGATCAGAGTCTGTCTGAGTAGCCATCACTGAATCCCTCAATTGGAAACAAACAAAAGATGAGAAATATTTGTTGCAAAAATAAGGAACTGGCAGATAAAACCCAGACTTGGCCACCCAGGCCAATTCCTTTAAGCATCTTCCTAAGGCAACAGAAGGCCCCACAGCCGACAGCTCCTCACCAGGGAGGGGAGGGGGACAGTCGCCATGAAGAAACCAGCATCTTGGGTCGCCTGCTCTGGCACTCCCTAAACAGCAACACGAAGGTGCTGGAGCCACTGAGCCTCTGCTGCTGCCCCCAGAGACACCTCTGTCAAGGTCGCTGTCATTCTTAACCCTCTCTGGTTCCAGGGATCTGCTGTCCTGGATGTCTGCTGGCACAGCAGAACTTGTGACTGAGAGCACCAGCTCCTGCTCTGACCTGCTCCACACTGGGTTCTCGGCCCAGCCTCAGCTTCTGCATTTGTTCAAACGGGATAGTTTCAATTCCTACTTTATGAGAGTTCTTTGCTCCAATCTTTTTTTTGGTGGAACCAGGGATTGAATTCAGGCCCTTGTGCTTGCCAGGGAAGTGCTTATTCCACTGAGCCATCTCCCTGGCCCAAGAGTGCTTTGCTAATCAGGGGGAAAACATGCAGAGCCTTTAGTCCAGTGACAGCACATAATAGGTGCTGCATTAAGTCAGTCCCTGGAGTCAGAAATCAACAGGCTGGAATGGGGAAAAGCTGAAGGTGAGGTCCTGTGAGTGGCCAGCTAGCAGGACACAGACAGCACAAGAGAAAGATGTCAGCATTTGGACATGTACAGTGCAACCTGCAAACCAAGGGAGATGGCAAATCTTGTCTGTAAGATGTTCCAGGTGAGAGATAGGGTTTACATGGCCACACTGAGAAAGGGGCCAAGGCCAGGCAAGTGGTTATTAGCTGGGTTTCTAAAAGAGAGGCAGTTAGCTCAGTGGCACAAGCATCTACCTGGCAAGCACAGAGTCCTGAGTTTGATCCCGGAGGGAAGGAGGGAGGGAGGGAGGCAGGGACAGACGGGCAGTGGAGATCTGGCTTAGGGGTCCTGACAGAACTGGAGGTAAAGAAGAGAAGGTGTTAGGAAGGGGAGAGAGGGGGAGAAGAGGGACTTTGGAGGAGGATGAGTTTGGTGGATTGATAGCTGGCAGTCACTTTTGTAATGCCCAGCTGAACTGAATCAGTGTGGAGCTGGGTGTGGGAGGCACACTTGAGGATTGTGGGCAAAATAAAAAGGAGGACTGGAGAGAAAGAGGTGGTGCTGTTGATTTTCCTGGAGAGGCTTGACACACTGGCTTCTCTGACACGAACTTGGCTGTTCTCATTACTGAAGGAGCTTGGGGCACTGCCTTTGCTGAGGATGGCTGGGGTTCCCTTCCGGGGAGTGCTGGTCCTTGCTCCAGTGCAGAGCTTCACCCTGCTGGCACAGACTTTCTAGCTTCCACCACTAATCCTTGGGCCTTCACAGATCCTTGAAACAGACCTGTATGAGACATTGTTGTGGGCTCTTGGCCTCCAGCAGGACCTGCAGGGGGCACCGCCATGGGCCCCAGGTCTTCAGCTGGACCCCTGAAGGACACTGCCATGGGATGCAGGCCCTTAGCTGGATTCTTTGGGTCCCTAGTGTGTGGATAGATCTCGGGCACGCTTCTGCATTGGACTGTTTGGGTGAACATTATAAAATAATGCTATAAATAATGTGTCCTGTATTAACTTCATTTTCTTGTAAGCCCCAAACTACAACAACCAAGTACAGGGATCCTGGGAGCAGCAGTTTACATCGGTGGTGGTGGGAGGATGGGGCTTTGTTCTGAGTGGGTCTGAACAGTGCGGGGATCTGAGAGGAGGGGCAATTGGGGATGTGGCATGCTCAGCGAGGGCCCCATGTGCTCAGGGAAGTGGGGGCAGGCAGGAGGGAGAGGAAGTCTGTGCCACTCTTAATCTCCCGGACCCTGCTCTGCTGTCGGATACAGGTATCCAGAGCGGCTGGGCTGCAGGGTGGTGTGGGGCTCCAGCTGAGAGGGGGCCAGGGTTGCCACAGAGGTGAGGAGCAGGGCCATGGACTACAGGACCAGCTCCTAAGGGACAGGCCCCTGGGATGGTCTGGGACCAAGCTCCCCACGTGGCAATGTGTCCGGTGTGTAGCCCTGTGGGGCGACGTTGCTGCTGTTGGGACACTGGGGAAGTGTGGACTGAAGAGCTAGATAGTCCTTCCTGTCAGTCACTCAACACTGGAGAGGGCTGGGGGCAATGAACTCCAGGGGAAGCAAGACAGTCCCCAAGTGGAGGGGCTCCAAGCCTTGGGCACAAATTGGCAGTGCTGTTGCCCACCTGTCCCCTCTGGGCTTGAGCAGAATGGGTCGCCTCCCACTTTAGCCCGAGCCATGGCTCCCCACACACAACTGAGGTGTGCACCCCTGCCTCCCAGTGTGTGCTGAGGAAGAGAGGCTGTTCCAGGGAGGAACTGCATTTACAAAAACAACATTTAAAGCAGACAGCAAAGCCAGGCGTGGTGGCACACAGCTGTAACCCCCTGGCATGCTGAGAGGCTAAGGCAGGAGGATCACAAATTTAAACCTAGCCTCAGTAATTTAAAGCATTAATGATGTAGCTCTGAGCGAGAGTCCTGTGTTCAATCTCCAGTACAAAATAAATATGTAGAATAATAAAATAAAGCAGAAGGCAGGGTGCTATGTGGTGGCAAGGGGCCTGACAGGGACCCAGGACAACCTCAGTGTGGTCCTTCCTGGAGTTCGGTAGCCCTGGGAATGACAGGAATGCCTATCCCAGGCCTCCAAGCTGTGGCAAGTGCTCAGCCAGTCCTGCAAGACTCCTGGGGAGCCTCTCCGCAGGGGGTGCCCCCCCCTAGCAGGAGCTGCCAACCTGCCTGCCAATTCTGGGCCCTCCCTCACTGCAGGGCTGGACAGTGAGTACATGCTAGCTTTCACAGACTTCTTGCTTAGAAAGATGGTCAGGTCCTATTCCTCCTGTCCTCTGTCTGGAAGGACAATCCCGAGCCACCTCTTCAGAGGACAACTGTAGATGACTGTGGGTGGCCCTGATGAACACAGGTGTAAATCTATACTAGATTTAGTTTCATGGGAATCAGTACAATGGGCCTCTCTCTGGAAGTTCATGAAAGCAGCTGAGTGGCATCTGCACGGGGCCAGCTTTGGCTGACCTACAAATTAAACGTAAGAAGTAAGATACACAGAGCTAGCTTGTATTGGTAGTCCCAGCTCCTCAGCAAGTTGAGGAAGAGAGACCTCTTGAGCTCAGGAGTTCAAGACCAGCTTGGGTAGCATAGTGGGACTTCATCCTAAAGAAAAGAAAAAGGCAGGGAGAAAGAGACTAAGGACAGTGATGCAGGATTTCTTTTAAGAAATCTAAGGAGCTGGGTGTAGGTGGTGCATGTCTGTACTCCCAGCACTCAGGAGGCTGAGGCAGAAGGATTGTTGCAAGTTGGAGACAGCCTAGGCTACAAAGTAAGCTCAAGGCCAGACTGAACTATACTGTGGGTCCTGGTCTAAACAACAAAAAATCTATGTGCTAAATTCAGAGGAAGAAAGAAAAAAAAAAAAAAAAAAAACCAAACCTGGTGGTCATTACTACACAGCTGACAGAGGTCTAAGGGAGGGAGCAAGGTAAACACTGTCATTAGAAACAGCGATTTGTGAGGAAAAAATGGTCTCGCTTCTGCAGAGTTCTGGAAGCATCAGCCAATAGCAGGAAGCACAGCACGGCCACAGACATGTATAGAGCCTGTTTATTGCATAACTAGCAGGCGCAAATTCCAAACAAGTTTACAACATGTGAAGGGGCCAATAATTACAGGAACAGGATGTACAATAAAAGTGAGAAATACGTACAGAATGAGTGACACGCATAAAACACATTTGAATAAAAGGCATCTCATTTTTCCTATGCAGCATTTTCTTTGTAAGAACAAAGGTAACCATCTACTAGGACGAGGAAGGAAAGAAAGCAGGCTGTCAGAAGCTCATAGGGACCGCTGAGGATAGAAAAGCGTGCAGCTTCACTCTTGGTCAAGGACTCGTGGTGCCTGAGGGCTGGGAAGCGGCCGAGTTGTGCGTTTCTGGTCCCAATTTCATGAACAACACTGTCCTTGATTTTTGGGCCCAACATGTTGTCCTTTGGCAAGTGAGAACCATCTGCACTCCCAAGCGGGAGATGAGCTCAGTGCCAGGAGCTCGGGGGAGAGCTGTTTCCTTCTGCTCAGCCAAGTGCTGGCTCATAAAGTGCTCCTCTGTCTGTCTCAGCAGTTTCAGGAGAGGATGAAAACACAGGTTTCAGAGGTGGCTTGTGCAGGGCAAGGGGACCCATGTGCAACACGGGCTGGAGCAAGCATGCAGATGAGGCGGGACCTGCCCACGGGAGCAGGGAACTCTGATACCAGGTCTTGGGCGGGGCTGTGGAAATGTGCAGACACGTGGCCCTCCCACTGGGACTCCTGTCTGAGTTTGGCACTGCAGTTTCAAACTCTGCTGTAGTGTTCTCACAGCTGGAAATACTTTGTTGGTTCCTACATTCCTTGATTTTGCAAAGGGGCACAAAGACGAAGTCCTCTGCTGCAGGCACTTGGGTGAACTGCCGACAACTCCCTTCCCAGAGCCTCTGCGGAGGTCTGTCTTCTCTAGGAGGCTAGGGGCACTGGCTCAGGCTCACCACTGGGCCTTTCCCAAGGACCCCGGGGAGCCTGACAGAGTGGTAGATGTTCACAAGGGAGAGTAGGGACAGGTGAGTCCAGGAAGGGTGCAGACCAAGGTGTCTGGCAGTGCTTGAGCTGAAGGTAGGACGCCCCTTCTAGAAGGCATCTATCTCCTCAGCATCTGACAGGAATGCAGCACTTAGGCCTGTGCGGACACGTCAGTGGCTGAGTCTGCTGGAGACGTGGACCCTTGTCCCATGCTCCTCGATGTACACTGAGCCCAGAGAGGCACATACCACGATCTAGTAAGTAAGTCGGTGAAGGCAGAGGCTTAGTCAGCACATGCCAAGGTGACCTGTACTTTGATCATTTTGACTTCTTCATGAGTGACTGTGAGACAGAATATATGGGTAAAAATCAGGCTGATGGCAACTTAACAGAGGGTAGACAGGTCTTCCAGGTCCCGCTTATGCTGAACGCAGTCTGGCTGGGAAAGTGAGGCCCTCATGCTACACAGTATAGGCCCTGGGGGGAGATGGTGAGTGGCAGCTTGGGAGATCACACTGTCCCATGCAGTTTCCATGAACATGCCAATGTTTATCATTAGAGAGGTAACATAAAAAAAAATCCAGATTTCTGATGCCCTCCCTTGGGAAAAAAAAAAAAAAAATCAAAATTTTGGCAACCCCAGTCCTCCTTTCCAGTGGCAACATGAGGAAACTGTTCTTGATGGGTGGCCAGGGCCCCCCAGCTGACCCTACTTGTGCTCCCTGCTGTACACCAGGATCTCTTCACAGCGTACCACCAGCTCCAGGTCAGGGACTGAGCTGCTGCACACAAGGCCCTGGCAACCAGCAGGCGAGGAATGTGCTCTTAACAGCACAAGAAAGGGCTTCTGGGTAATTTAAGACACAGCCTCAGCATGTTCTCGATTTTGAGCTCTACTCCTTCTGAGCTTTGGGACAGGTATGGTCAGGTAGGCACAGTCTCTGTGGAGTTTATTTATTTATTTTTTTGTGGAACCAGGGATTGAACTCAGGTCCTTGCGCTTGCCAGGGAAGCACTTGTTCCACTGAGCCATCTCCCCAGCCCTTCCATGGAGTTCTTGAAAGAACTCTCATGTCTAATTGTTAAGTACCAGCAAGGGTTAGGGGGAGGAGCTAAGATGACTATTTATATCTTACCTTAGGAGTCCTTATAGATGGCAGGACATGCAAAGCTGCTCGTGTGAGGAAGCTGTCAGTAGTTAAAGGAATAACTGAGTTTTGGAGGAGAGGTACAGCGCAGTGTCAGTTCTTGGCAGTGGTGCCCGAAAGATGACACACGGTCAGTTATAGCTGGTTAGACTGACACTTCTTTCTGTTGCGTGTTCTAGATGAACTGTCCAGCTTAGCGGGTAAGGCAGCGTGCTTGACAATGGGCGACAGACAACAGGTGTGCTCCCACTGTGAACCATGGTAAATGGGACACGACATAGAGGATGAATTTTTCAGAGACTTCAAGACGATAGTAAAACCGAAGCAGAAAATTAAGATAAAAAACCAGAACATTTAACATGATAGAACAATGAGAAATAGAGCAATTCACTGTTTCCTCAGAGAGGCTATTACACTAGTTTTTAGAAAATGGCAAAGTCCTTTCTCTGCATACATGCTTGGAGATACCCCAAACTGAAGAGATTTTGCGGGCTGAAACATTTACTTATTGCACAAAGCTTTGTAGGGAACAGGTAATGTTGATTAAAAAAAAAAATCCAACTCTCTCAAGAAAATGTTTTACTAAAATATCTCATTTATACTTTTACCCACAGGCAGGAAGTTTTAAGGGATGGAAAAGTTTGAACCCACTTTGAGCAAGGGAACAACTTTTGGGTTGTATGACTGTGACCTCAACAGTTGCAGACAACACAACAGGATGTCAGAAACTACTAAACTGGTAAACAGGCACAAAATAAGGCAAGTTGGTTAAATTAATAGTCAAAAATTTGTTAGAAAACATGCAAAAATAATACTGAGTTTTCTTTTAAAAAGTTTTAAATTCTCATTAAATGTTTTTGTAAAAATCTGAAGAGTTCCATGTCTAAATTTGAAAGCAGACTTTAAAAAGCCCAGAAAACAGACGTCCGGTGCTCTGTGCTCAGTTGTTGTTCTCTTTGGTGGTGATGGTGACCAGCTGCTTGGCGGCCTTGGCAATGTCGTACGCACACTGGATGACCTGTTGTGTGACGAGCTGGACGTCGGTGGGGGAGCCAGAATCCCCCGGGAGGGCCTTCTTGCACTCTGACTGAAGCCGGTAGGCACTGGACGTCAGTAAACGAAGGGAAGTCCTCACCAGGTCAGACTTGGGTTTCTAAACATAAAGACACAGCTTTCCGTCATGGGCTGCAAGGTGCACACCCAGCAGCAAAGGCCACGCACACTCTCAAAAGCGGCCTAAGCTGTTCTGCATGGCTGGAGGCATTTCTGTTTCACGTTTTCAACAGGGGTGCGTCAAGCACGGAGTGCTCTGCAGCCCATGGTATGAAAGATGTGGAAATGCTCAGACTCGAAGGGAGAGGCACATGCAGGACATTTCAGCACTATGTGCTTTTTTTGGGCCAGTTTAGCCCACCCTGGGGGCAGGGCTGGCATGGCATGTGGTGCCAGGAATTGAACTGCGGTCCCTACACTTTGCCTAAGCAGGTGCTTCAGACTGCTAAGCTAACTCACCAGCCCTATGTGCTCTTCATTTGGGGGTAGTTTTTAAAAATACTAACCCATGTAGGTTATATATTTCAGATACAACCTTATTATATTGATGTTTTGCTTTTAGTATTTGACTTGTACACCCCTGTCTTATGATTATTTTCTAGGTTTGGGAGAGGGTCTCACCATGTAGACCAGACATGTGAGCCACATCTCCTGGCCTTTTCTTATTAAAGTCAATATTCATGTACAACAGAAATATTTCCATGCCTTCTACGATTGCATATTGAAAACTATGTGCTATAAATAGTTAATATAATTTAAGAAAGTGAGTCAGAGGTAACTTACTTTGGGGAATAATGCTGCCATTTCTGTAACAGCTAAATGTATCCTCTCTGAGCAGGGAATATAACTGCAAAATATCAAAGAGGTTATTCGAAGACAGTCAAAGTGATTGCCAGGCATACTTTTAGTGAAGGGGCAGAAGCTGCAGTCTGCCCACCACCTATCACACATCAAGTGAAGGCACACAGTTATGAAACAGCGTACCCAGTCTCTCCTGAAAATTCAACCCGGTAAAAACCATCTCCATATATGAAATGTGCCAACATTTACTATTAACTGGGCGAGGTCACAAAACGGTACGCGGACATTCACAGATCCTCAGGTTGGTCACTCATGTCTCACATTTAATCTCCCTAATTTCCAGAAAGAAAAACAAGGATTTCCATACCAGAGTCCACAAAAGTGAAAAATGAAGGGCTGAAAAAATTCCTTGAAATTATAACTGGAATCTATACTTCTAATACCTCGGTGGCATTTCACCAACAGACACTTCTAAATTCCATTCAATTCATGTAAAATGAATCAAAATCTTTACTTGTGTAAACAGAGTACACGGGGTCTGTTTCCCATGTTCATTCAGACACCCAGGTACTTTGTCACAAGGCCAGCATATGTGTGTGAAATGCCATCAGCACCTTCTTCCATGTTGAGGAGCTCCAAGAAAACACGCCCACTAAATCCTTCCTTCCAGGCCTCTTCGACTTGCACGTCCCCCACGTGATGCATCTTTAGAGATTCACTTAACATCTCTATGGCCCTGTGAGGTTGGACAATTACCATAACCATTTTTCAAATGAGAAAAGAGACCCAGAGAAGACATATCCCCGTCTCAAAAATGTCAGAGGATGGCTAAGCCTACACGTGATGGCCACAGATTGACATCTCTCTATATAGGAAGCCTCTTTCCTCCCTACAGTGGTCATCTGGCTTCCTGAGATGACAAACAAACGACAGACTTATGATTGGTTTTATTAAGAGTCAGGTGTGGTGGTGATGCCTGTAATCCCAGCACTTGGGAGGCTGAGGCAGGAGGACTGTTGTGAGTTCAAGACCAGGCATGGCTGCAAAGTGTGCTCAAGGCCAGCGCAAGCTGCACAGTGAGACACTGTCTCCAAAAGAAAGAAAAGTAGACTGGGTGCGGTGGCGTGCACCTATAAATCCCAATGCTTGGGAGGCAGAAAACAGCAGAAAACAGCAGGATCACTACAAGTCTGATCTGTGTAGTGTGACCTGGTACCCATAGCCCAAGATATGGGAAAGCAGGAAAAGCACGCTCAGGGCCATTCGTAGCATGGTAGGAAATAGTGCTGTGAACACTGTAGTTCTGCCCCAACACAAGAACTCACGTGGCTGTGTTTTCAATTTTTCCTTCTAAGATACAGAACCAGATTCCACTCAGCATCCATTATAGACTTAAATCCCTGAAGGAACATTATTCTGTTTTTTAAACCATGTAGTAGGGTTCTGAATAAAGATTATCATAAATGATCACTGTACTTTGTAAGAAATTCAGTATCAAAACTATTTTACTAAGGACCATGTTCACAGCAAGCACTTGTTCCTATCAATATCACAGCAGCCGAGAGCCAAGAGCCGAGAGCGTGCCTAGGAGTTTCACACTGTATTTTGTTTTGCTAGTTAGAGTTTCACTTTGAGAAACGCATCTCTACCTTGCTCCACTAGATAGAGGAATTTTCCCTAAGGCCTTCTCTTGAAAGTTTACTCCTTACCACCTATTTTGGGAAGTCCTGGATAAGCACAAAACAAGCATGTGCAGATGAGTGGGAGGTCTCCTCCTTCGGAGAGTCAGAGCGAGAGTCTGAGACCAGAATTTCAAATTAGCATCATCCACCAAATAAAGTGTTTGTGCCTAATGTGCCTGCTTGCTTGCTTGCTTGCTGGCTCGCTCGCTCGCTCGCTCGCTCCCTCCCTCGCTCGCTCCCTCCCCCCCCCCCCCCCCCCCCCC
>PVKA01015610.1:0-28874 GCA_004027165.1 Ctenomys sociabilis | reverse complement strand
AAGGTAGAAGAGGAAAAAGGACTGCAGGAAGGTCAGGGGCTGAAGGGAGTTTCTGGGCTCAGAAAGCCTGGCCCACGCCTTGAAATGCCTGCATGGACTACAGTTCTACCTAGGATGCACGCGAGCAACAAATCAACAAAAACGGAAAGCAGAAAACACAGCCCAGGCTTTCATGAGTACAATGCAAGACTGTAAGTGAAAGCATCTCGGATGTATAAGCAGTCAGAGATTCTAACAGAAGCTGAACAGCATATAATATAAATTCCCTAGGCCAATTCAGGTTTTAAATCAGAAGCATAAGCTAGTGATCAGAATCTCTGCATCATTCCCTCATAGGCTTAAAGAAATGAATCAGATTATACACTATGTTAAGTAGATTTTAACATCTTGAGAAGAAAAAGATTCTTCTCAAGTTGAGCCACATGCCATATTGCAATCTTTCAAGCTACAAACAGCCTTGGGATAAATATTTATATTTTTCACAACTATCAGAGAAAGCAACACAGCGTAAGCACATTTTTAGTTTGAAATACCAGCACTGCACCTCTGAACAGGCAGAAAGGAAAATCTGATGTGGTAGTGCATGCCTATAAATCCCAACTCTCAAGAGGCTGAGGCAGGAGGATCATTGTGAGTTCAAGACCAGCCTGGGCTATAAAGAGCTCAAGGCCACAGTGAGCTGCATAGTGAGACCCTGTCTCAATAAATAAGTAAATAGATCTGAACACACTGATAAATGGGGTAAGCAATTAAAACTCACACAGGAAAGAATTATCCTTGCATCAAGATTATTCAAAACACTGTCAGAACCCCACTGTGGAAAGCTATGGGTCATTCACTGCCACAGATTAAGAAGGGAAATAGCTACGAACCTTCTGCAAAAGGAAGCAGTGGAATTGTGCAGGCTCTTCTTTTCCTTTAGGAGCTTCCAGCTGTCTACCCAGGAAGACTTTTTCTTTTTATTTTTATGTACCTATTACAGGGTCTCACTACACAGATTGGATTCATAGTCATTTTCCTGTTTTTCAGCTTCCCAGGTACTGGGGTTATAGGCACACTCCACCATGCTCAGTCTAAGACTTTTATTTTTCAAGGAAAACACACAATATTCCTCTCCACCATGGTGAGAAATTCTACTGGCACAAACCAGAGTGGTAAAAGTAAGAAAAAAGGTACAGATGGAGGGGTGTCACAGTAGCATCAGGAACACAGAGAACTCCAGGCACGGATGCATCCTTTTTCTCCTTGTGTAACTGCAGATTGAAGCCAGGGCCCCAGACATGCTCTACAAGCTTTGTAGCACTGAGCTGCATCCTCAGCCCTTTCCTTTTTTTTTTTTTTGTTTGTTTGGGTGAAACCGGGGATTGAACTCAGGCTCTTGAGCTTGCCAGGGAAACACTTATTCCACTGAGCCATCTCCCCAGCTCCAAAGCCCTTTCCTTCTTGAGGCAGGCTCTCAAAAAGCTGCTAACTTGCCCAGGCTGGGCATGAACTTATGATCCTCCTGCTTCAGTATCCCGAGTAGCTGGGATTTCAGGCACGTGTTACAATACTGGGTACAGCTGCATCTTTATGAAGCAGAGTGTGGAGGCAAAAGAGGAAGCAGTACTGTGTTCCTAGAAGGCCTTCTTGTCTGCACAAAATGTGCAGCCCCTCCCCAATCTCCTCAGATTTGCTGATCTAATATGTGGCGTTATTTTTGGCAATGAACAACTCCTGATTTTTCAAGCCCAAAGAGGTGACGGTAAACGTTTTATGAGTATGTCTATGTCCAGCCCACCGTGGGAAATCAGGACATCCTGCAGAACATTTCACAACTTACCAGAATTCTTAGAGAACAAAGGATCAGTACAACAAGATCTAGTCCCTTTCTTTTAGTAAGAAAGCACTGTGGGCTATGCTTCTGCTCCAAGGATGCAGACTCTCCCTTCACAGCTGAAAAGCTTAGAAGTTTATACATGCGTGCCTGCACGCACACACAAGGAAGACAAGCAACAGGGAACTGGGTTCCTTTCAGGATGTCTTCTGCCTCAGCACCTATATTGCTAGCGATTCTGGCAGCAGCAGAGGCCAGAAGGGTCACCCCGAGCTGTGAGGAAGCTTCTTTCCCTCTTTGCTGAGAACTAGGATTGTCACTACCCCAAATACACTACAGTATTATTTCCGGGCCCATTTATATCAGAGAGCTTCCTAACACAATGGAGAAAAACAAATATACTGTGCAAAAACCCCAAACAAAGAAAACTAAGCTTGTATGTTTGTTTTCAAATTTTCATCTACCTAAAAGCCAACAAATTAGAATCAAGCCCCACTGGGAACTTGCGGGGTCCCTGTTGCAGCATGACTACACGTTCTCCTGGCACAGGACAACAGCCCTTACCTGTCGTGTTTATTTTCCTGGGCTGCTCTCAAGAGCTCCTGTATGTTTTTGGTGATCTGTTCAGTCTTCCGGATGACGTCCTCGGTGCTGGGGAGTGACACATGGGGTTCTGTTGCATCTGACACTAAGTTGTCCGCTGGCCACACCATACTCCTCTGCCTGCCCTTTCGGCCTGACCTGTGGATGGTGGAGAAGTGACTGCATGTGGCAGGTTCTGGGAGCTTCTCTGGTTTCTAAAAGCCACATCTGCGCTGGCTGAACACACAAGCAGGCTGGCTGTGTGGTTTCCTTATCCTGTCTAGCAGGAAACTCAAGGCAGGGCCCTGCTTCATCTACAGCATACCCACAGGCTTTCTCACACTGCCCTGGGGCTGGAAGTTAGGTCCCTCAATGAAAGGGTGAAGTGGAGTGTGAAAGATGTGGCATTATAAGGCCATATCCAGTGGAGATAATCCCTGGGGGATACAAATGGCATTCAACCTAGTGTCAACTTCACTATGAAATAAAATACTGACTTTAAGTAAAACACCAATGCCGAGGAACATAATTAACATGCCGGTAAAAGGACAAAAAGCCATGCGGCAATAATGTCAGTTGAGAAGGCATGGGAACTACAAACATATGACTGAATATTGTGAGACCTTATAGGTCTGAAAATAGGGTCAAGGGCTGTCAGTGGTCTGGGCCTACCAGGTCCCCTGGCCCTCAGCACTCTTCCCACACACGTACCCCATGTCATCTGGCTCCATGTCATTGGGAGTATTGTCATAGTCACTCTCAGGGGTACTGTTCTGTTTCTCTAGCCTGGAAGCCTACAAGCAAGAGAAGGGGACCCCATTAGTTTAGAACACAAGATGCTTTTTTAGGGCTCTCATAAGGAAGCATTATCTGTTAGACACCCAGGTCTCATTTGGGATAGGAGCCAGTCCTTTACTGAAAATTTAGTAAAAGATGAACAATGGACTCACAAAATAGTTTCTTTCTACACTGATTTCTTTTGAGCTTAGTGGCCATAAACAGATCCTTGGTACCAAGAAGCAGCCAACAAGACATGCAAGGCTGTCTCATTTAACTCTCAAAAGAATACGGAATTTATAAGAGAATGGTTCTCTTTCAGTAGGCTGAAGCAGGAGGATCACAAATCCAAGGCCAGCCTAGGCAACAACAAAACCGGTCACAAAATAAAATATTTTAAAGAGAGGTTGGAAGTGTAGTTCAGTGGCAGAGAGTGTGTCTAGCACGTGCAAGGCTGAGTGCACTCCCCAGTGCAGGAGGGGGTTGAGCAGACACCCCAGCACTTACATGACCACTGACATTCAGCGCTAAAAGCTACCTGCAGATTACCTGGATTAGTACCAGACAAGAAAATGAAGGGCCAAAAAAGTGAGGTGTCAGGCTGGGAGATAGCTCAGTGGAATAAGTGCTTGCCTGCAAGGTCCTGAGTTTGATCCCTGGAACCGCCAAAAAAAAAAAAAAAAAAAGGCAAGGTATCCACCTAAGGACACATTTGCAGAAAAACAGAAGAACCCAGGCCCCTGTTTCCTCTTCAGGTGTCTCCAGTGTTTCCTAGCTGGTTGGGGCCTGGATGACTTCTGCCATTCAAGGCACCCATGGCTGAGAATGGCTTCAGAGATGCTCTTAGGAAACACTGGGGAAAACTTACACTATTAGTATATAGCCATATGTTGTTTGTGAACCAAAATGGATTAACCTGGATTGATACTCAGTGTGAAACCACTTGTATCTGCTTCCAAAAATATCTACCTCTTATAAAATAGGGATATGGTACAACTTTGGAGATTTTAAAAATGGAATATAGATGTAAATGAGGAGTCCTAAAAATATTTTGAGCAAATGGCAGCACTGCTAAACACAAGCTAACCAGGGTAACAAAATGGGAAGGGGACCACATTTCTCTGAAGGGGGTTGTTAGGCTGGGTATGGTGGTGCCTATAATCCTGTAATTTCAGCAGGCTGAGGCAAGAAGACTGCCAGGAGTTCAAGGCGAGTATGGGACACATGGTAAGTGTTCAAGGCCTGCTTGAACTACATGAGACCCTGTCTCAAAGAAAAAAAATATGACACTTATTAGCTTTATTCACTCCATGTTACCTCTGGAATGTTTTGTGAAAACTATGCCCTCTTGGTAACTATTTTATAAATAATGTGGGTTTTTTTTAGTTAATCTTTAAAAAAATTTATTTGGTAAAAGGTCTCACTATGCAGCTCAGATTTGTAGTGATCCTCCAGTCTTAGCCTCCCCAGCACTGGGATTACAGGCATGTACTACCATGCCCAGTTTCTGTGGCTGGCATGGCACTCCTTGGGTTCCAGGGCCAGCACAGCAGGCAGTACAAGGGATCAAACCTGGGTCCTTGCTCTTGCCAGGGAGGGCTTAGACCATTGAGCTATCTCCCCAGCCCTATACATAATACTTTGAGAATTTCTTCATCTAGAACAGAAATTGGTGTGAGCGAATTCAAAACCTAAACTGATTACCTTGTAATACCTTGTAAAATGCAAGAGCTATTTCTAGCTCTATACCTTGACTTTAATCCAACTTAGTCAAAAAATGTGACTGATAGTGTAGTACAATGAGGCTAACTGTAAATTAAGAGCATTGCTTGAAACCATGTAGACATCCTAATTTTACCCAAAAGAATGGCTACTTCGGAGTAAATCAAATGAAAGACAACTACATAAGGACTGATTATTTGTTCATTGCTGACAATCCTGGTCAGTCCCATTATACCACATTTTGCTTGCCAGCCATAAAAGCTTATTCTTCTCTGCTCCTAGGTAAATACTGTCTGCTGAGATCCTTCCCATTTACTACTTAGATGTACTTAGTTCTTACTCACCCTACTAGAAAACTCTTGCTCTGGGATCCTAAAACTCAACATAAACTCTTAAACTTATCTACTCAAATTCATCTGGCAAAAGATTGAAAGCACTGGGTGAGAGCCATCTGGGGAGTTCGTAAGGCTAACTTCTGTAGATGGATTCTTTCTCTTCCCAGTGCTAAGGATCAGACCCAGGGCCTGTGAACACTAGGCAAGTGCTTTACCAAGAAAGTACGTCCCAGCCAGCTACAAAGTTGAGATCCCTTCATGTCCATCTCCTCCCTATCAGTAGTTCTGCTTCATTTGCTGCCCAACAAGCAATGGGTCACTGGCTAGAAAAAAATTGGATACCATATCCACTGCCACAAAATCAGGATCATCCAGGTAGGACCTCGGAAAACCAAAATACTTCTCCCCAACCCTCCTTACCTTTCACAGGGAATGTTTGACTAATCTTTACATTTATTTTCTTTGTGTATATATACACACAAAGATAGTAAAAGAACTGTTAAACAATTATGTTGGTAAGTTCATCCAGAGTTGCTCCGCTGGGGGGAAAATCTAGAAAACAGATTTAAATCTGAAAAATTCCACGTTTTTATATCAATCTTTTCTTCTTCCTCGATGTAAATTTGGTAATTACAAATCAAATGTGTTACTCACAATGATTTTTAAAAAGGCCAAGTTTCATTTAAACATTTTAGAAGAGTAGTGACCCACAACAAATACTCAGGAAATGCTCCTCAAGGACAGCCACCACCACCCAGGAAATCAGCTACTCACACATCAAGCCCTACATTGATGTCAACAAAGAGCATTCACAATTTCAATGCAGCAGTGTTTAATTTTATGAAAATTACTGTGAACACGCAGAGTGAAGAGTTACTGGTTAAAAGTACTGCTCCCAAAGCTGTTAATAGAAAAGTTATTGTATAGCTGCTGCTGGTTCAGTTTATTTGATAACTTTGCTATGATTTTTGAATACAGATATGCCAATAAAAATTTTAAAACCATCATGGCCAGGGATGATCAGATTAAATGATTCTACTGTCAATTTTCTTCTCCTTTTTTTTTCTTGGTGGAACCAGGGATTGAACTCAGGCCCTCACACTTAGCAGGCAAGTGCTTATTCTACTAAGCTATCTCCCCAGCCCGTCTACTGTCAATTTCGTATAAAACTATTTCAGCAAGCAGTCCTAAAGCAAAAGGGACAAAAGAGGTTTATTTGGGCTGGGTAGATAGCTCAGCAGCACAAGCATGTGCCTTCCAAGTGCAAGGTAAAAAAAAGGGGGGGGGGTTTATTTGATTCTTATTAACAAAATTTCAACTGAGATATTTCATTATTATTGTGCTGCCCTTAGTTTTACTAGAATGAAATTATTATAGTTGTCAGTTTTTTTGTTTGGTTTGGGTGCGGGGGAATAAACCCAGCGCTCAGGCAAGTGTTCAATCACTGCGCTACATCATCAGTCCTAATTTCAGATTTTAAGTACTATATATCAAGAACTTGTGTTTAATAGACTACTTGAAAATGCAGCAAAAAAAATCCAAAGGCCTTAGCAACTCGTATGTCCCTTCCAATGGACAGAGGGATCCTCTCCTATTCCTAGATGCAGAGGGACTGAACAGCAGCCCAGTGCAGATCCCACCTGGTCTGGAAAGGTGGTTCCTTACCCCCCAGCACCTTCTTTCTTCTCACCTTTATCATACTACCTTTCATTAAAAAAAAAAAGTTAAGCCAGAACTGGATTGTCTTTAAACATTCATTGTCACTGTTTCAGGGCCCAGATGTATTCATTCATTTATTGACGGTGTGCTCTGGAGCAGGGACTAACCCCCTTAAAACCTCAGGACCCTTTAACTGACTTACCAAAAGACTGGGCATGAGGTGTTTAATAAATACGAGTTTCCTGACTATTCCCAAGGGGCTACATGGGTCCTGGGCTGTTCTTGTGAGGGTAAATTATACACTAGCAAGTGCGGTCTGACCAACCAAGTGGAAAGCTGTATGCTTACAGCTGCCTGTGGCCTGCTACTGCTGTTAAATGTTACAATTCTCATTAAGGATGCCAGGTCTGTAAAGTCTTGGTTTGGCAATTATGGTGCCAACAGAAATGTGTCAGGTTTTTTTTTTTTTTTAAGGCATAATGTTCTTATGCTAATCCAAATACAAGTTTTAATATGACAGTAGCTGCGAAGAAACTGGACCGATCTTTCCTACACCAATATTTAACCAGCAGCCAGCTAATTTTATGATTGTTTAAAGAGTGTAGTATTCTTAGAATAAATGTTATAGAGATCTGTGATCTTTGTTAAACATAATACGAAAATGAATAATGTGGAGTTAGACAAAAAGGAGACTGCCTCTGCAGGTATACATGCGTGACATGTGCACACAAGTGTGCACGTCTGCTGTGCTGGGAGAAACCAGGACCCAGGAGGGAAGCGCTGCCTCATGCAGGATGGAGGGCAGTTAGCAGGGGCAGGGTCAGGAGGGCCAGCACAAAGCGCCCAGGAGTTCGGCCCCTCCTCCAGAGCAGACCGTTCAGAGAGTACTTAACCCTTCGGGTGGTTTCTTCCCTCGACCAGCAAAGTGTGGAGGGGAAGGAAGGCAGAGACGAAGAGGAGGTCACAAGCGCACTCCTCCCGATCTGGAAGGGGAGAGAGAAACATACTCGGGAAAACTAAAAACAAACAAAATGCTGATCACTGCCCTGTTTGCAGGAAAATAATCCTAGAGAACAACATATTATTTGAGGTAGTCCTGAAGTCCCAGTGACAGCTGGAAGCTGGGGTCATTTATCCCATGGTAAAACACCTGGGAATTACTCTGAATTTAAAAGGCTACTTTTCCATAGGGGAAAAGATAACACAGGCCATGTGTCAAGTTGGCCAGTGGGGAACCTAAAATAAATATTTGCTTTTCAATCAAGACTGATATTAAGAGATGAGAAACTAAACATGTGATATTGGTTGGTATACCCAGGTCTCTAATCTTCAGTACTATAATTACTGAAATTTTACAATATGACATATTGTAAAATTATATTCTTAACTTTTCTACAATAAAGAAACACACTATGAAAAAATCTTTCTTCTAAATTTTGTTTTTAACTATATAAAGATTCTTTACTTACTTCAACATTTCCATTACATCAAATACATTAAAACAATTATCTTTAGAGTGTTAACCCCAAACAATTTAAAGAAAAGTTGAAATAATGGGCATATAATAAAGCTATAATTTTACTACTCTTAAAATTGACAGAATTAACCCAGTGTTTAATGTAATAGCCATATCTTTTACTTTGCATTCTTAAAAAACTCCTATACAATTTAACTCAGTAACTTTTTGGCACTCAGAATGAAAAATAATACTCTGAACAAAGCATCACATAAAGAAGTTTAAAATTTTATATTTTGTCAAAACATATTCGCATAATAAATTAATCCAAAAGACATACAATATTTGAAAGCCCCATAACATAATCCTTATGCCACTATAAAATAAGATTGCTAGAACTATTACAGAACACAGTCTTTAGAATTCAACCCTTGAAAGGGGGATGGAACATTCTTCCTCTGCAGTTATGGGAGAGGACGAGGCCAGGCCTCCACCAGGGAGGAAGGATAAGGATGTGGAGGCTCAGCCAGCAGGCACACTGTGCAGACAGAGCCTTCTGGACTTGCCTAAGTACCGGGCCATGGGTGCTACCTGCCCACATTCCCGCAGCAAAGAGGCACCCCGATTATAAGGGTTTCAGTTTGTAAATAACCCTGTCTATTTTGAAGATGACACCCGCTGGTGGTATTTACAGTTTGTTTTTGTTTTGGAAATGGGGAAAAATGGGAACTTTGCACAAATGGTCCAACAGGATCTGGCTGGGAAATAGCACATGGAAACAGGGGAGGATGTCAACAGGGGAAAGAAAGGTGAATAGAAGAGCCTGAATCTCCCAGCGGGCTGGAAGCTATTCCATCCATGCCCTGGGTGCTTGTCAGAGGTTGCATCTGTGGACATGTTAACAGAGCCAACACATGGCAACACTCAGAGCCCAGTCTGGCAAAGCAGAGGCACAGTAGTCTGCGGATTCAGAAGAGAGAACAGAGTAGTCAGGCTGCACAAGGCGAGCAGCAAAAGCAGAGGTGGTGGTACTTACGTGCGCAGGGAAGGGCTGGAGTCTCGTCCTGCTCTCCTCCGGGTGGTTCGCTTCTCCCATTGGGAGATACGGTTTCTGACCTGATCCCTTCTCGTACATGGACATAGGCCTACTGCCCCGGGCAGACGGACGTCGTTTTAAGGAAGAGTGGGTGGAAGTTTCTGGGTATTCAGAACCAGTTTGCACCTGATATACATTGGTTGTGGCCTGTTTCCTGAGGCTGGAATTTTCACTCTGGAGTGTTTGAAGCTGAAAGAAATGTTTGGCAGTGGGACTGTGTTTTCCATAGCAAGCAGACAAGGCAAACACCAAGAAAACAAATACAACTACTTTAAACAACGATAGCAGCTGGCTGTGTTAACAGTAAAGCACCTAAGAAAGAGCCAATCTTCTGAAATGAATAACTCAGATTATCACAACTCACTTTATCACAAAAGATAATTGAATTCATTTAATTTCTGCAAGTGGGAAAGTTGCTGTCTCAACTTTTTAAAAACTAAATGTCCACTTAAGTTCTGTCTTGGTGGGACGGGGAAATGTCTGCAAACAAGCTGCACATGAGAGTATTCTAAGGCATTCAAGTAAAAGCTTGAGACCATTAAAACATTGCTGAATAACACATCAAATGAGCCCTGAGCACTTTGCAAATGCCAAAAATGACAGCAGACACCATGGAAGCGGCACAAAGATAACTAGAGTTGCTTTGGCAAAGCAAGAAAAACAGGGAGGTTCAGCTTATCAAGTATCAGATCAGCTGTTGATGTCCAAAAAGGCAACAAAAAATTATGATCAATAAGGTTTTATTACACAGTATTTCTGATATTCCAAACAGTTCAGCAGTTTTGAAAAAAAAAAAAGAGGGAACTCAATTATAGTAAACTTTCTGTATTGATGTATCACAAATAAAACGGGAAAGTTATTCAACTATGCTAGCATCTTCATACGAAGGAATGCTCCATGTAGCACACTCGCTTCCCTCTGGAGATCACTCAGTCAGGGCTGGAGTCCTTGGCCTTTCTCTCCTGTGGCTTTGTTCCCCAGAAAACATGAAACAGTGGTGTAGACCCTCAACTTGCTACTCTGCCTGCTCTGCCCACGGTAGCTAGACACTGTCACTGGAGACCCTGAATGCTCTTTCCTTTCCTCACATGTAGGCTCCTCCATGGTTAAAAGATCAGAAAGGAATCGTGGGATCTTTTAAGCATCTGGCAGCTTAAAGCCAAGTAACTGCGTCCAGTCTGCACAGGGTTCTTCCCTCTGACGTGCCTTCATCTTCCGTGCCAGTTTTACCAGCTGGGTGTGATGTGAGTTCAGCTGTCTACTCTTTGACAGACACTGAACTCTGATCAGATTTCCCTCCAGTGCCAGGGTTTAGGTCCACAAGCAACCATGTCTGCACCACGAGCTCCTTATTTTTCCAATAGCAAACCCATGCAGTGCTAGCAGTTATTTTCAATTTTTATTTAGGAAGCACCGATCTGTGAAAAATACACCAATAGTGGCTGTTCCTCTTCATTAATTAGCATCCTTTTCAAGCAACTGTTAAATGTGAAAGATCAGATATAAATCATGCTACTTAGTCAACTTTATAAAGAAAAAAAACTTTACCCAGCTTTGAAATAAAATCAATACATCCTTGCTACATATACAAATCCACTTCCTCTTATAACTAATACCAAACCTCGAAAAGTATGGGGGCCAGGGATTTAGCTCTGTGGTGCAGGGTCTTTCTAGCAAGCATGAGGTCCTAATTTTGATTCCTGGTACCCATCCCCAGCAAAGGAAGTGTTGCTTCCTGCCTCTTCCACAGGAAGACCACACCTCTTCTCCTCAAAGGGCAAGCTGTGACATGGGACAGGCTGCCTCCATACCACAAAGGCTTTCAGCACTTTCAGCTTGAGTCTGTAACCCCCTTTCCAAAGAGAGACAGTTGTGCTGCACTATGATAAGCAGCCAGGGGGAATCCCTACATTCCATGACACAAACAAGTGTGAAGGGCCTGCCATAATACTTAGCAGGAAACCACAGCCTAAGTGAAATGATCAGGTCTAAAGCATGTAGAGCTAGGTGACTCAAGAGCCTCACAGGGCTCCAGCTGTCTAACCACCTACATAAAAAGTCTAATAGGATTTTGTTTTTACAGAACTCAAAATTGGAAACTTCATGCCAACACTGAACATGGCTCTATAGCATCCCTCCTGGCTCTGCTGGAGTATGTTCTGAGATGAGCACAAGCTCCTGGCTCCAAGCTTAAAAAAATTTAAGTTCTATATATGCATGTATGTACATATGTATATATGCATGTATGTTTTTAAGTATGGATGAACTGACTAAGACAGGGTCTTGTTATGTAGTCCAGGCTGGCCTTGAGTCTGCTGTGATACTCCTGCTTTAGCATCCTGAGTGCTGGGACTTAGGTATATGCCACCATGCATGGCTAGTACTCTGCACTTAGAAAGGTATCCTTGGACAAAAATTTTTTTGTGGAACTGAGGGTTGAACTCAGGCCCTTGTGCTTGCCAGGCAAGCACTTATTCTATTGAGCCATCTCCCTGGCCCCTCTTTGAATAAATTTTAATGATGCTTATCTTAATAACAACCAGGCAATAGGACAGGGGAGATGGCTCAGCAGTCTAAGCATAGGCCTGGCAAGCGCTAGGATCCAGGTTCAATCTCTGGTACCACACGCTGCGCTGGAGAATGGGTGTGGTGGCACACACCTGTAATCCCAGTGCTGGGGAGGCTGAGACAAGAGGATGACTATGAGTCTAAGCTGCATAGTGAGACCCTGTATCAAATCAATCAATCCATCACTCACTCACTCAATCAATCAATCTATCTATATCTTAAAAAAAAAACAGGCAACACTTTTTTTGTATGGCATGAAATAAAAAGTTACAGACAATACAATAGTTTTGGAAATCAACAGAATTGCTAAGAATTAATGAACAATGGCAAATAGTTTCAGCACATGTTTCTTCAGAAGCTTAAGACATTTGCTTCCACGATTCTACGATTTTTGTGTTGAGTGTCAGGTCTATATATGTATATATGTAACTTTTGAAACCAATGGCTTTGATGCTGATAATGCAGGAGATGAGGATGCATTATGCATTACTATAACTTCCATATGGAATTTATCGCCGACAACTTCTAAACATTAAAAGGAACATTAAAGAATTAAAAAGGTGATGCGGCAGATTGATTTACACTGGGAAATGTCAGTGTATTTCAGAAAGTTATCTCAAGGAATTTTTTGCCAGTCTGATTAATGGCAAACTATAATTTATTAAACATAATCTATTTTGGAAAACGCAGAAGTGTGAGTCCTGTGACAAAGGGGCTCTTGTTCACCTGGGTCAGGGCTGCACCCAGCATGAGGTAGAGCTGGAAGCTCAGAACTAACCTGCAGGCATCCACATTTCCTGCATTATCAGCATCAAAATCATTGGTTTCAAAAGTTATATATATATATACCTCACACTCACACGAAAATCCTAGCAAACCCCAGACGGAGGTGCATGCAGCTCACTTCCCAGGCAAGCAGAGTACAGTTCTGTAACTGTCCTTTTAGAGGCAGCACTAAAAAGCACCCAGGCATAAGTGAAATGTACCTCTTGGTCAGGTCTTGGAAATGAGCCTGAACCACTATTCCTCAATGACAGTACAAAGACAGATTTTAGAATGCTTGCTTTCTGTTTCAGGGAAGCATAAAGATCTCATTTTTGAAGAGGACTAAGTAATGGTAGCAACACCCACAAAATTTTAGGCAACACGGGGAATTTTTCGACTTCCTTCTCTTTACTCTTTCATAATGAACTACACATGCAATCCTGCTAAGTGTATGTTTTGTTACTGAAAGACACACTCCTCTTAGGGGTTAATGCTTTCATGCAGTTCTTATTCTTCTAAAGTGCAATGGATGGGAAAATGCCAAATGGGTAGGACTGTCTCTTACAGCACACAGTTCTTGCTAGTACAGCTGGAGTGTATTTTCTTATTTATAGAGAACCTAGTCTGTGGCAGTCTCTGCTCTAGGCTCCGAGGACTCCACCAATTTAAGTGGTAAGTACAAGTGACTAAAAAAGGACGTGGGGAAGGGTGCCAGGATGAGAGGGGACAAGAACTCAAACAAGAGCCCAAATAAGAAAAGCACTCCTTGCAGGGTGTGAGTTGAGGCTTCCATGCTGATAAAACGCATGCATTTGCCCAGGACTTTCACCTGCTCTGTCTTTATGGTATTAAGCATTCTTTAGAACCAGCAGCAGAAGGAACCACATCCATGCACTGCTGCCCAGGTTCCCAGGTAGCCCGGAATAATGCAAAGGTTACTCCATCTGGGGAATTTCTTCTGGATTTACTGAAAGCCAGAGCTACTTCACTTCAAATATCCACACACATCCTGCTTGCAAAGACAGTGTGGACCCAAGATTTCTAAGTCTGTTATCATGACTGCTTTTCTTCCCTCAAACCACAGCATGATGCCTGAGATTCTTCCTTGTACTACTGGGTTAAAGAGTCAATTATCCTGGCATTTATTAACATGTTACCTTTTTCTGCATAATTCTCAGCTCGTCACTCAAGTTGTTATTCACCTTCATTAGCTGCTGTATCTTGGCCTCAGAAGCCACTAGAGCGTTTTTGACCTCCATAAACTCCTGTACAGTGACTGGTCCATCTGATAAATCTGAATCTAGGCTCTAAAAATAAATCGGGGAAAATGTTCACAATCTGAGATGATGATAACATTAAAGACTAACAGCTAAAGAATTTAAATTTTTGGCCATGCCACCTGAATTGTAAAGTTAAACCAAATCAGGGCTTCTGAGAATATGTAAAACTGAAACATAAAAGTAGGGTCACTATAGAATGTAAATTTTTTTTTTTTTGAGACAGGTTCAGACTGGCCTTAAACTCACTATGTAGTCCAGGCGGGCCTTGAACTTTTGGTGATCTTCTTGCCTCAGCTTCCTTAGTGTTGGGATTATAGGTGTGCACCACCACACCATATCCAGCTATTTAAAAATTTTAAAGTCAGTATTTCCTAATGGGGTCATGGGGCTATTAATCTATACTGACAACTGTCAAAAGAGATTTGTCCTGTCTTACATGCCTGGCTCTTATTCATTTCCCTTTTTCATTTATTCTTTCATCAATTCATTCATCCAACATTTGTGTTGAGTATTAAGTAATTTCTAGGCGCTTAGGATATATCAGAAAAGAAAACAAAGATTCCTACTTCCATGGTGTTTATATCCCAGGAGCATGAGAGAAAAATAAAAAATGAGTACATATATATATGATTGAAGGTGATTAGTGCTGTGGAAACATAAAATGGAGAAGGTAGGGGTACGAGAGCTAAAGTAGGGGCGTAGGGGGTGCTACATGTCAGGGGAAGCCTTTGAGTAGTGCTGAGGTGGCAAGGGCACCTGCCATAAGGTGCCTGCGAGCATGTTCCAGCCAGCAGCAGAACCCTGCTGGAGGGAGCAGATATGGGGGGCTGTCAGTCCACAACGGCTCGGAATGGGCTTGCTCTCCCCGAGGGAAGCAGCAGCCTCTGGGCAGGCCAGACGGGATATCCCAGTCACTGCCAACAGCGGCATCATTTTCAGTCATGTGAGGCAGAAAACCCACACTCATCTTCTGTAAGTCCATTTCTCCACCTCAAAGTTCTAAATTTCCCCAGTCTTACTCCTATTCACACTCTCTCCATGTCTGCAGAGGACCTCTGTGGGCCAGGCCTGGGGATTTAGCAGCAGCACGGGTGCATATTTCCCAGCACCCTCTGATCCTCTCCCCTGAGCGCATTCTGGTGCCCCACTCTCTGCTGATCTAGGCCCCAAGGTGGCTTGTGCCAGCCTGTGTGGACCTCACAGGAACAGGTTACCTGGCTTTCCTCCCTGCTATTCTCTGAGGTACCCTCATGATTTCAGCTCTTCAGTATATGTTGCTTTCTTTCTGTTGTCTTGAGTCTCACTTTTTTTTTTCTTTTTTTTTCTTTTTGTGGTATTGAGGATTTAACCTACTCAGTCTGCACTGAGCTACATAGTCAACACTTTTACTTGTTAAATCACTAAGTTGCTCAGGCTGGCCTTGACTTGTGATCTTCCTGCTCAGCTTCCTAGGGGCCAGAGATTACAGGTTTGTGCCACCACACCCAGCAGAGTCCCACTGTTTATATGCTAGTGTCCCCTCCAGAGGCCTTGGCTTCACTTTCTCTGCCAGACTGTTCTGTCCTGGCTGCTTCACAGGCCCAATGCCCATGTCAATTTAAGGCACATCCTAAGAGGCGTCCCATTTACAAGGCCTCTTGGGTGCTCTCAGCACTAAGTTCTCTTTGCACTTCCTCAGCTTCTACCCATGCTGTGTCTGGCACATATGACTTTGTGCTTCCTACTTAAGTCAGCCCTCCTCCCTGGCAGGGAAGGAAGTAGGCTTTAGAACATGATACAGAGGAGTCACTCTGAAACAGCAGAGTGTCTCAACACCAGATTCTGGGCAGAAGAACCCAGTTTTAAAAACTATTTGCTTTGTTTCACTCTGCCTGGCTTGAACTAGCAGTGAACCCAGCTTTACCCCCATAGTACCTTTCCCAGGGACAGCCCTTGAAGCAATTCTGCAGGAGAAAGCTTTTTATAAGAGGCATATCCTCTCACCTTCTGCCGGTTTGCTTTGCTCGCTGTGGTTTCCAGGTCTGTGTCCTCGTCTGACGCCACACTGTCATAGTCTGGCTGGTCATTGTCCTGACTCTCGGTACTGTGCTGGTTACTGATTGTTTTCAGAAGAAGTTCCACATTGTCTATTAACAGAAGCAAGTAAGTTTACTTTAGGCTTAATTTGTTTTTTTCCTTCCAAAAACCTATTGGGATGACTTTTTGGTTTAGCCATTTAAAGGCCTGAAAGAAAGTCGTATTAGATTCATACCAATAGGGGGCTAGCAGAAAAAGTTATCAACCCAAAGGAGAGCTGTATAAAGACTCCAGCGTTCCTCTGCTCTATGGGGCAAATTAAGGGGAGGGGTGAGGAAGGAGCTGTCAGAGTGGGGAGGCAGGTTCCCAGGCTTTTGTACCAACAGCATGGCTGCAGATCATAAAGAGCTGAGACAATATAGGGTAAGGTACTGTAAAGTCAGTTGATTATACTAGTAGCATGCTTACAAGGGGATGTCAAATCAGAACAGAAAGCTAACTGTTAAACTGCAAATAGCTGGATGTGGTACTCAAAGAAAAAGAATATTGTTATTTAGTCACCTGAATCAGAGTGGGAACAAGAGGGCAAGAGACGACACACACACAAACACACACACAGGCAGGAAAAATGGACACACATATGCTTAATATTATACATATTTGATTCTGTAGCCTCTTATATATTTTGAATAAAAGACTTCACAAACTGCCCATTCTGTGTAATTTCTTTCTGGTAGCTCAGACATTAGAACTCTGAGTTCTAATGTCTAATGTGGTCCCTTTCCCTAGCACTTTTTAAAATTTATTACTTCCTGCAGCAATAAAGATGGAATCTAACCACTCTATCATGAAGCTATAACCCCATACCCTTTTTCCAGATTTTTTTTTTTTTTTTTTTCTAGCCACAGTCTCACTATGTAGTTCAGCTGGCTTTGAATTCACTTTGTAGCCCAAGCTGGCCTTGATCTCACAGTGATCTCTATGCCTCAGCCTCCCAAATGCTGGAATTACAGGTATGTGCCACCACACCCAGCTTTTCCCAGATATCTTGATGATATCTAAGTGACAAAATTATGGCTTAAATAATTCTCTTTTTTTTTGGAGACAGGGGTCTCACTATGCAGTTCAGGTTGGCCCTGAGCTTACTTTGTAGCCCAGGCTGGTCTCCAACTCCCAATAATCCTCTTGCTTCAGCCTTCTGAGTACTAGGATTATAGGCACACTTCACCACGCCCAGCTTTCATCCTTAAAATTAGTATTTTAAAACATGTAAATGCATAATTGCAGAAGTAATAAAGATTCAACAGAGAGAATTTGGAAGCTAATAACCAGGGAAGACAGAAATCACTTATAGTCACTGCTATACATGGACCTATTTTTTTCTAGCTTTTTCCTATGTGTGTATATATTACACACATAGCCAATTCTTGTTACTCTTGGTATTATATTCTGAACAGTTGCTGTGAAGACTGAATAAGCCAATACCAAACTACTGCTCCTAGGGGAAATAAAGGATTGGATTCTTCACAGCTTTAAGGCATAACATTTTCACCAACCTTTCAATGCATAGCCTTATTTTACATGTGCTTTAAAGAAATTTTATTTAACACACAATGTTGATCCATTAACATTAAACTCATGGCTAACAGCGCTCAGCCGGTCACCTTTTTCTGTAAGCCTTCTTGCTCTCACGAACACTACACAGGGCGTTCAGCACTATGCTTAGGGCAAAATCACCAACAAATAACACAAAAATGGCACAAAAAGAACTGGAATATTAAAAAAAAAGGCACAAAAGCATTAAAAACATGGCATTAAGTAGACCATAAAAGGGACACTTGTATATAACAATGAGATTTACAAAAAGAGGCAAGGGGCTGCCTTGTTCAACCTCCACTGGGAATGTGCTGTCTGTGACTCAGTTTTTACTATTCTGCATTATGTCTGAAAATAATCTCAAGTGATTGGAGTACTGATTTGGGGGTTAGAAGTAAATCTCAGCAAGTAGATAAATTTGCAAATTTGCAAATATGGAATATGCAGGTGTGGGTGTGTATAATTACATGTGGTATTCTCTCTTATGTGTTTATAAATATGTCCTCTTTACAAAAGTTGGATTATACTAACAATTAAAAAGTTTCATTAATTTATTTTTATCATTACATATTCTCTGGAAAAATGTCTATCATCCAAATATTAGTTATTTCTAATGTTTTTGCTATTATACATAACATATTTATAGTATCTCTAGCTGGAGAGACAGCTCAGCAGCATAAGTGCCTGCCTGGCAAGTGCAAGATCCTGAGATCAATCTCTGGTCCAAAAAAAACCCAAAAACCAAAAAAACCCCAAAACAAAACTTACAGCATTTCTGACTATTTCCCTGCAAGTAAGAGCAGACACATTTTGAGACTTTACATTTATGCAAAAGTTCTTGGCATTGTACTTTCCCTGGAACTTACTCATTTTTTTTCCCCAGAACTTCTTTATTCCTGGTTGGCTAAAATTATTACATCAATTTGTGAACAGGAAAAGGAAAGAACAAACTGTTGTCAGAATATTCTTCTCTGGGGATACTGACTATAGACTAATTTTGATGGTACATATCTCTTCTGCTTAAATGCCTTACAATAAAAAAGTATAGTACTAGGGGGGAAAAAATCCCAACAGGTATGCAGTGATGAGCTACAGAGGACGTACCTTCCTCAACCTGGAGACAGGAGCCAGAGACATTGAAGGAGACTCCATAGGTCACTCTGAAGCAGATGCTGAAGACTAATTCTGACTTATAATACTTCTTACTGTATACATATGAAGTTTATAGCAACACATTTTAATTATTTAGTCAGTTTTGGAGGTAAGAAAAAGTCAGTTGAGAAGTGATTTCAATCAAGAGAACTTATTTTCTTATGTCTTTAGTAAGATCTAATTTGAATTTCTGGGTGAAATTTTATAAGCAAAGCGACCCAAAAGGGGTGAAAAAACCCAATACTTAAGTTTAAATTTTAAATAATAGTTATTGTGAACTACTATTAAGCAGAGTTCAGAGGAAACATTTATCACAACAGATTAATAATAAAACTCAGGACTGTAAGCTATGACCTCAATGACTGTTATAACTAATTTACCACTTTACATTTAATGCTTATGCCTTAGAAGGTTCAAAAAGCTGACAGTTAGCTGCTGGATACCTACCTTTTGAACCAGAGGGGGGACTTCCCTGCTGTCTCCTCTTGGCGTCGCCGAGAATGTCAATAACTAATGTGGCAAACTCATGGGCATTAAACCGAGCTAGTTTCTGTCTGCCCTAAGGGGGGAAAAATAATTGAAAACACTCCCCAGTGTAAAAATACAGACATGTGCAGTCACAGCAAACCAGTCAGACTACTGACAAGACTCCTGCAAAGGTCCTCTACTCTAGTGCGGTCAGTCTCAGCCATGATCAAGAGTAAGGTTTTTCATGAGAACAAGTTCAAGTCACTTATGTAAGATAACTTTTTAACAAAGTTTTACAATGCTTATTTATTTTCTGAGTGAAAACAAAATGTCTCTGGCCAGGGAGGGAAGCTCAGAGCTAGGATACTTCCCTAGCGTTCACAAGGCCCTCACTACCTAAATAACACAAAATGGTTCTACTTCATAGTTTTATTCTATTAATGATTAGCTTTGAAGTAGGCCCAGTTATGAGAAATTAGCATGGAAGAAAATTTTGAAAGTTCAAGAGAAACACAATTATAGTTCAGGTGTGGGTATTCTATTCTTATATACAACTATTAAAAATTAAAATAAAAATACTTTCCTTATTTACTCATTTTTCCTCATGATATATACTGCAGCTATTTTTTAACTCTTATTATATCATGCAATGCTTTAATGAAACTCATTGTGTGTAAAGCTGTTTTATTAGAGCATTATTCCAAAATGAGAAATTTCAATATAAAAAATATATGCTTTTTTTTTTTTGAGGTTTCTGAAACTGGTAAATAATTCACTTTTCTGACATCTGTAAACATTGAAAATCCTATCTGTAGGGATGGGGAGATAGCTCAGTAGCATAAGTGCCTGCCTGGTAAGCGCAAGGTCCTGAGTTCAATCTCCAGTACTGTAAAAATAAAATAAAATCCTATCTGTAGCATGAGAAATTCTATCCTGCCACACTGTCACTGGAATATCTCTTTGTCTTTAGATTGCTTTTTTGGATTACTAGTAAGTTTAAATATTTTTTTCATAAGCCATTATATTTTGTTTTTTATTCTTTCCCAGTCATCTATTCACACGTATTGCTTTTCTTATCATTCTGTGAGTTGTGTTTATGGTGTATAAAGGATGTTAAGTTTTAATCAAATCATTTTAAATACTTACGCTGGAAAAATGCCATACCATACCATCAGCCATTCCCCAAATACAACTACTAGTCGCTGAGCCACTTGCCTGGTTTCGTGTTGATGAGTACTCAGGATTGACAGGAAGAAAGGGGACGACGGTTGTCTCGGTTACCAGGGTGCTGTGGTTTTGCGTGGCAAGCCAGACTAGCCAGGGGAAAGAGCCAGAGACAATCTCATCACACTTGGGGGCCATGGCTTGGCGGTTCACACGTTACTAGGGAGACGTGGGGAAGCACACTCCGAAGCCAACACACACAAAGGTACAGGTTGACACACGTGTTATCAGGACAGCAGAAACTGGGCAAGTAGGACACTGAGGCTGGTAGCTTATTATTGCCCACTGATAACAGAAGCTTAATAGATAAAGCCACATGTTAAGTCACCTGCATCAGTCTCTCGCCTGTCAACTTCATCGTACACATCCATGGCAAGCTCTTCAAACAAATGATTACTTAGCTGAAAATAAAAAAAATATCAGGAACACAAGGGACAAAGATTAACACCAGGAGGACGAGAGGGGACTGTGACTTATTCATCTTTTTATCTCCAAGGTCCTATTCAAATCCAGGGCCCTACCCACTGTTACACACATAATAACTTTTCCAAAACTGTACAAATCCTCTAGAAGTATCCCACGGTGGCTCCAATGCTCTGTGACATAGACACAGTCACTGCCACTGAGATGTCAAGAGGGGCTAACACGTTATTATTGCAAATGCAGCTCCAGCTCTGCTTGGGATGGCACCCTGGAAGTCTCATCTATTCTTGAGGGCACGTGTCGGTTCCCCAAGACATAAGGGCTCCTAAACCATGGTAGTATAAAGTGAAAACATGCTCTTTGTGAAGATAAAATGTGCCATGCACAAAGACCCAGACTGTGGCCAGGTGTCTGCTGTCCTCCTCAGTGGCAGCCCACACCCCACAGAGCTCAGCTATTCACAAAGCAAACCCTGACTCATCAGCACACTGCATGGTGTCAGCTCATGACACACGCACCACGCAGGCTGAGGAGCCTAATCAGGAGCAGCTGGGCACAGGGCAGGGCAGACAAGCAAGGTCTCTGCAACTCAGAGGCTAAGATGCTCCCGGGGCAGCACAGGCATGCTCTGCACTTTCTGCTTCATGAAATTCACTTGGAGATGTGGTAGATATAATTTTTTTTTTTTTTTTTTTGGTATTGGGGAATCAAACCCCAGAGTTTTACACTGGGCTAGATCCCCAGCACCTCCCCCATTTTTGCTTTCAGTTTGAAACACAGCCTTCCTAAATTGCCCAGGCAGGCCTCAAACCTGCGGTCCTCCTGCCTCACAGTCTTCCAGAGGGCTGGGATTGCATGTGTGCACTGCCACAGAAGGCCGACTGCTCCTTTTAACTGAATGCTTCTTGGCTCTGTCAGGGCAGAGCACTGCACTGCCTACTCTGTTCCTCACATCCACAAAAAGAACCAGGTGCTTGGTTGCCTCAGGAAACAGCCACTCACACACTAACCTACAGGCATTTTATGTGACAAAATAAAAATGCTGGCTAGAGAGACCTCACAGGAGCACGCACACTATATTGTTGAGTAAAAAGCAGGATGTAAATACTACAATTATGATTTCCAGTTATAAAAAACATACATATGAAATAAGAACTGAAATAAATGTACCAAGATACTGAGCCTAAGTCCATCAAAAGTATAATGACTGAGGATGATTCCCCCTTCTCTAGTTTCAATTTCTCTAGTGTAGTCAAATTACATTTGTAATTAAAAATAAACCCGAGAGCCAGCTGTGGTGGCACATGCCTATAATCTCAGATACTCAGGAGGCTGAGGCAGGAGGGTCATAAACTGAGTGCTCGGGATGTAGCTCAGTGATGGGCGCTTGCCTAGCACCCCAAGGCCCTGGGTTCAATCTCTAGTAACACAAGAGAAAAACAAAAACAAAAAGTCCTGAGAACTTGCTGTCAAATAAGACAATGGACTGGAAGCTTTAACTTGCTTCATAAATATCATGTGGGAGCAGTATATAATCCTTACACTCTGGGAAGTCGAGGCAGGAGGATCCCAAGTTTAGGTTCAGCCTGGGCAACTTAGCAAAGACCCTATCACAAAATAAAAATAAAATAGCTGGGGTTGTAGCTCAGTGGAAAAATCCTGAATTTAATCCCCAGTATTCCCTCTGAGGAAAAAAAAAAACCAGTTTCCTCCTCTAAGAGACTATAAACTGTTACAATTACCACCACTTCCACTACCAGCCAGCCCTGGTCTAGCACTTACATCCCAAGCACTGGCTAATAGCACCCTACTCAGTATTTTTACTGTTGTCTCATTTTACAAACAAAGGAAATCAAGATATATAAATTAATAGCTGGACTAAAGTCACAAAGCTAGTAAATGATGGATCCGAGATTGAGGTTTAAGTTTCCCAAAGGTTAACATTTACTAATTCACGAAATATAAGGACCTTCATTGTATTCCTCTTAACTTTTCATTAGATAGGGAAGGGGAGAGGAAGGGAAGGGGGCAGGAAGAAAGAGATGGAAATAAGCAGGAAAAGGGAAAAAGGAATGAACAAGAAAGGAAGGAAGGAGAGAGGGAGAGAGGAAGAGAGGGAGGGAGGGAAGGTGTGAATGCCGACTTAGCATTGATAAGAGCAGAACCTGCAGGGATCATGGGGCTGGGGGACCAACAGATGATAGGGCAGCTCCCCTGGTGGAGTCATTCTGGCTGCAGCTGTGTGGCATCATGCCCTGGTTTTCTGGGCCAGACACCAAGGCACAGGAAGATCAAGGTGCTTGGCAGTGTAAAGAGGTAAAGCTTACCAATCTGACCTACAGTCAGATTTTAAAAGCTCTCCTGAACTCTGACCAAAGTATATGTTTAAAGTACATGCTCTGTCCCACACAGTGCCTCAGCCTTCATGTAGCTCTCAGACTAACATTGTAGGACAGTCAAAAGGAATCTGGGTTTCTTTTTAGGTTTCACTTATAAAAAAAAATTCACTGCCGGGCGTGGTGGCGCATGCCTGTAATCCCAGCACTAGGGAGGCTGAGGCAGGAGGATTATTGTGAGTTCGAGACCAGCCTGAGCTACAAAGTGAGCTTAAGGCCAGTCTGAACTGCATGGTGAGACCCTGTCTCAAAAAGACAAAAATTAAAAAAAAAAAAAAAAAAAAATTTCACTTACATATCACAAGGCATTAAAAGGAAACCACAAAATATTTCGTGCTAACTCCAACACATATCATGCTTATCATCTTACCATAGAGTAGTTAAAGAAAGGCAATAAAACACACAGACACATAAAACCATAGATATAGAACACAGAGACACCAAGCAAATTGCATAAAACACATTTATTTCATAATACAGTTAATACTAGTGAGGATAAATTCATTTTACGTAATATTTACTAGTAGATGAAATTCTAGAAAAGGATCTTCTGCAAAAGGGGTAATAGGGAAGGGAGTCCCAATGTACAGGTGCAGCAGTTTCAGAGTTGGGCTTTGGGAAAGCTGCTGCCTACACTGTGAATGTGGTCAGCCTCAGCTCCTTGGGTGAGAAGCCACAGAAGCTGGGTAGGGCATTCAGGTGAGAGAAGACTCCTGGCCAGGACTGAAGACTCCAGCTCTCGGGCTCAGAGACTGTTTATCCATAAAGAAACACCTCAACACACACACACACAAACACACACAAACACAGAACCAGAAGACTAGCTCTGAAAGGTAAGTTGGAAGATGGCCTCAAAGGTTATGAAAACAAGCTGAGTCTTGGGTCTGATCCAGAGAATAGTAAGAGTTAAGGGCAGTAAGTTATTGGTGGCTAATGTGTGGGGACATACCCTGGGGAGGTATCACTTGATGGACTGGACAAAGGAAAGGGGTTCCCAAAGAAGCTTACTTCCCAAGGTGCTGATTAAGGCTGCAAAGACGCAGATCACATGAAGGAGGTAGCCTGCAGGACCAGGAAGGTTCTCAGCACAAGCGTGAGTCTAGACTGACAGTTTTTAAAAGCATAATTTTGAAAAGCTCCGAGGAATGGCGTAGAATGGATGAGAGAAAACTGTGGCAAGAAGTCAGGCTAAAGACTCATCACCATGCCAGCGTCAGCTCTGAGCACTCCCTAGCATCCTATGTGGCCACAGAAAGCAATTCCACAGAAGCACAGCCCACTTACACATTCACAGTCAGAGACACTAAGGGACTCTCATTAGAGGACATTTCCTTCTGTCATAGACACAGTCTTCACTTTTTTTTTTTTGGTTGAACCAGGGATTGAACTCAGACCATGTGCTTGCCAGGGAAATACTTATTCTACTGAGCCATCTCCCCGGCCCCAGAGTCTTCACTTTTAACATGACAGGGAAAAAAGGGATTATTTGAAGCAGAGCCAGTGAATGGATACATTAAACTTAATAGAGTTTCATTCTCCATTGCTACATATTCAATGGTCTGTTTTTACTTTAACATCTCAAAGTATGAAATAAACTCTGACACAACAGTCCGCTAGGACTGAGAAAGTACTAGCAGGATATACTGATTCCCATACTGATTTTACAGAAGAGAAATACTCACAGACTGAAGTTTCTTCTTAGCAGCTTTTGCCAATTCAGACAAATCCAGGCTGCTAAGAAAATGTACAAAATGCATAAGGAAATCAATAGAACACATTCATGAGCTCTGCAGATAATTAAGACACCCAAGGGATGGAAATATTATTTATACTCTAGGAAACTTTATGAGTCTAGCATTCAATAACCTGAGAGACTCAGTGAGCAAACTAACACAATCTGACCAAAATGACTCCTAGAAATACAACAGTCCTATACAAGCAAAACCTTCACCCAACTAAACTGGCAAAAATTATTGCCAGATGAACCTCTAGGTCCCTATGTGCGGAGTCACAATTTTTTAAGTATTACAAAAAAAAAAAAAAAAAAAAAAAAAAGCCAGGCATGGTGGCGCAGGCCTGTAAGCCCAGCACTCAGGAGGCTGAGGCAGAAGGATTGTTGTGAGTTCGAGACCAGCCTGAGCTACAAAGTGAGCTTAAAGCCAGCCTGAATTACATAGTGAGACCCTGTCTCAAAAAGACAAAAAAAAAAAAAAAAAAAAAAAAAAATCAAGGGGCCAGGGAAGTTACACAGTGGTAGAGTGCTTATCTAACATGCATGAGGCTCTGGGCTCCTCTCCACAACTAGGGAGGGGGAGCAAGCTAGGAGAAAATATGGTACAGGGAAGGTGCAACAGACCAGAATAGCAAGACTGCACCTGGAGCAGCAGTCCACCACTGCATAAACTTCTCACAGAATTTGTGCAAGGATAACGGGCTAAACAGGGTTCAGGTTCACTTGCATAGCTATGAACCCAGCCGTCTTACAAACTGGGATCAGCAAATTATGGCTTTAGCCAGGGAACTAAGAATAGTGTCTCTGTTTTCATATGGTGGTAGTGGGAGGGCAACAGTACTTCCTGGAGAGGAAAACATTTCACTAGGGGTGAAAATTATGTAAAATTCAAACTTCAGTATCCAGAAGTAAAATTTATATTATTCATATAATACCCATCTGTAATGCGAGAGGTGAACAGTTGTGACAGATGCTGTATAGCCCGTTAAGCCTAAAACATTCATGGTCTGGCCCTTGACAATGGTTTGGGGACCCATATTATGGACAAAGAATATAATCTTTTATGATACAGAAATATTTTGAGAATAACCCATGCTGCGATATTTCTATCACAACTGGTTAAAACAATGACCATCTCACTGACTCCAATTTCCTTATTAATTGGTTACTTGTGCTGTTTCAAACTTAAGTTTTATATGGTTTACTTACAGCCGTCTTATTCCAAATTGTACAGCCATAAAAGAGAAAAATGTATGGGCTTTGTTAAACAAACTATAATACACTTAAATACTATATAACCATGGAAATATTGGGAACAGGTGAAACTGAATGGTATCACTATGGCCTTACCTGTCTGCCATTTGAGGTATTATAAAGTGCTGTCCATTTTTGTGATCTGAAACAGAAATTAATATATAAATATTGATAAGATCTGTTGAAGAACACCACTATTATTTTTTCTATTTAAGTTCTACAATTTCAATTCTTCCATAATTATGAATCACAGTGGGAAACAGAAGTTGTTAGGCTAGCTGCAAATTCCCCAAGACCTGAGCAAGATGAATCTTCCATCACACCCTCATTTTCTTCCACCACAAAGATCCAGACATCATTCAGCAGAAGACCTTTGCTTACCAAGCCTACTGGTGAACTCACCCCATGATAACGGAGTATCTTCAGCCATGATAGAATGCTGAGACAGCTGAATTAGCTCAGAGCTGGCCTCCCCGAGAGAAGGTGGAGCTCGTGGAGCTCCAGTGAGGCCTGGTAGTTTCCAATTTAATCAACTGGCAGGAAGCAGTCACGACTGGACAGGTGGTCTTTGCAGACTAAGAGAGGGACTCCATCTCCTAGGATGCTTACTGACTCAGTGCTAATCTAGCTTGTAGTGGACAATGACCCACATTCCAGGGAACAAGACCATTATAAGCATCTAATCTTTGGGTAAATATAAGCCTATAGTTCTCTTGGATAAATTCCTAGGAGTGGGACTGCTAGGTTATGCAGTAAATGTTCGATTTGGTAAAAGACTGCTAGATCTTTTTCCAGAGGAGCCAGATCATTTTCTCTTCTGAAAACTAACATGTGAGAGTTATACTTGCTTCATGTCTTTTCCAGCACTTACACTGTCTTTGGTTTTTTAAAAAATTTTAGCTATTCTAATAGGTATGCTGTAGTACCTCACTATATGTGGTTTTTCTTTTGTTGTGTTTTTTCTTTCAGTACTAGGGACTGAATTCAGGGCCTTGCACATGGTCCGCAAGTGCTTACCACTGAGCTACACTCCCAGCCCTTCACTGTGGTTTTAATTTGCATTTCCATAAAGGGTAATGATGCTGAGCTTGCCATCATGTGCTGCTGCTTAAGCAACAGTCCTGGCCTTCCAAGTGTTGGGGCTGTAGCTGCGTTTTACCATGCCTGGCTCTGGAAGTTTTACCAGGTTATTTGTTTTAAGACTACTGAGCATTAAGGGTTCTTTAAACACCCTACATATAAGTTCTTCATTGAATGCATGATTTCCAAGTATTTCTTCCTAGATAGTAGCTTGCCTTTTCTCTTTTTCTAATTTTTTTTTTTTTCTATTTTGGAAGTTCGTACACGTACGTAATACAAGTGAATTTTTAAATCCCCTTCTATTCTCTTCCCCTTTTATTCTTTTAACCTCAGTTTTCTCAGGGTACAAGGTTTCATTTTTGTTTTGCTTTAGTATTTTTGAGATAGGGTTTCACTATGCAGTTCTGGCTAGTCTTGGACTCACTTTTGTACTCCAGGCTGGCCTTGAATTCATAGCGATTCTGCATTAGCCTCCCTACTGCTGGGATTACAGGTGTGCACCATCAATGCTTGGCAAGGTTTTAGTTTTGATGAAGTATAATTTATCAACATTTTGTTTATGAATTGTGCTCTTGCTATTATATATGAGAATTTTAATCCAAGATTGTAAGTATTTTATTGGGGCCAGGGAGATGGCTCAAGTAGAATAAGCGCTTCCCTGGCAAGTGCAACGGCCTGAGTTCAATCCCTGGTACCACCAAAAAAAAGTATTTTCATTTTTTTTTTTTTTTTTTTTGGTGGTACCGGGGACTGAACTCAGACCCTTGCACTTGCCAGGCAGGTGCTTATGCCACTGAGCCATCTTCCTGGCCCAAGATCATCAGTATTTTCTTCTTGAAGTTTGAGAGTTCTAGATTTTATTTTATTTATATTTTGGTACCAGGGATTGAACTTGGGACCCTGCACTTGCCAGGCAGGTGCTTATGCCACTGAGCTATATCCCTGGCCCCAAAAATTTTTTAGATTTTAAACTGAGATCTACAATGCAGTCTGAATTGATCTTTATGTAAGATGTAAAATTTGGGTTGAAGTTGTCTCAATACCACATACTCTTCCTCCTTTGGATCACCTTTGTACTTTGTCAAAAATCACCTGAACATATTCATGGAAGTTCATTTCCAGATTTTCTATATTGTTTCATTAACCCAGGTTTTTATCTCTTCATTAACACCACTGGCTCAAATATCTCAGGACTTTTAGCAAATCTTGAAACTGGATGGTATGTTTCTTCCCACATTATTCTTTTGCAAATCTGTCTTGGCTGTCTATTGCTGTATCTTTTTTTTTTTTTTTTTTTTTTTTTTTTTTTTTTTTTTTTTTTTTTTTTTTTTTTTTTTTTTTTTTTTTTTTTGTCTTTTTGAGACAGGGTCTCACTATGCAGTTCAGGCTGGCCTCGAGCTCACTTTGTAGCTCAGGCTGGTCTCGAACTCGCAACAATCCTCCTGCCTCAGCCTCCCGAGTGCTGGGATTACAGGCA